>JASDQU010241176.1:42781-55248 GCA_032191745.1 Picea mariana | reverse complement strand
AATACTTTGGACAGGTCAAGATATTTAACATTGGGAATAGCGAAGGCTGCAATAATACCTCCAATCCTTTGTCCAATCAGATCTTGACAAACATGATACTTTTTATTATATTAAAATCGATGTCTTCACTTCCCTTGTTCCAACAATAGACAATATGGAAATATTTCTGGTCAATGCACAATCTAATACCAGGTCAACGATTTATCGATCGCTATAGTCCCTCTACACCTACGGCAGGGACTAATAAGGGATAACCAACATATATCGCGTTTAATAACTTTTCATAACTCTTGTTCATTTCATTTTTTTCCTTTTTAATTATTCATTTTATAATAGTTCAAATTGCCATACTTTAGAATATATATGTATCATGTATTCATACAACATAAGAATTTATATATAAATTTATATTTTTGCAATTAAGTATTGGAGACTATGTAATGATTAGTGTACAGCTCGTAATGAGGATGTAAGTACACTAGTTTAAACATGCAACTCAGCTTTTGTATTACAACTTACAGGATATAAGTTGGCACTACTAGTATAACCATAAAAACCTTGTAGTAAGGGTTACGTTTATAGTATCTTTTTATTATTATTGATCTTATCTATGTGGATCCCAATGATAATCATTCACTACTTTGATCTTATATATCATAGGTGACTTATCAGTAGTATTGCATAAGTGTAATTACATAATCAAATCATGTATGTTATCTCTTTTTCATAGCATCATGGCACTCATAGAGCTTACTACTTAACTACATGTAATAAGGGAAAACATAGACTACTATAAAGGTCAACTTGATTAGTGATGGCTAATCTTAGCATAGTTTCAATATCCTGGTCCTTCTCTAGTTTAGATTACCCGCATTCCCTAATATTTTCAACTTGTTACCTGTAATTAGTACAAATACGGAGATCATCTTTCTACATGCTTATACTTTACTTATCACTAGTTTTACCATTACTATCAAATATGGAGATCAGTTTTCAGGACTGTGTCTGTAAATGGACAGGTTTGAATATGGCCATGTCCATGTACAGGGACATGCCCAAATTAGATCCTCTCCCTGTACATGGACAAGGTCGAATATGAATCTATCCATGTACATGGACAGGCCTAAACTCAAACATGGCCCTGTATAAGGACAGAGCCATATTTTTCCCTATCCATGTACATGGAGAGGGGTCTGTCCCTGTACATGGACAGGGCCGAATACGGCCCTGTTAAAACTCTAAATTTGCAAAAATTAAAACTAAATTAATAAAACTAAAACTAAAACTTGATTAGTGATTGTTAAGATTAGCATAGTTTCAATACCCTAGTCCTTCTCTAGTTTAGATTACTCATATTCCTCAATCTTTTTAGCTTGTTACCTGAAATTAGTACAAATAGGGAGATCATCTTTCTACATGCTTATACTTTACTCTATCACTAGTTTTACCATTACTATCAGATATGGAGATCAGTTTTTAGGACTGTGTCTGTAAATGGACAATGTATAAGATAATGAAAAGTGAAAGTTGAGAACTTGATTTGATTTCAAGCTATCTGGATAGATAAATTTGTTTACAGCTGAGAAGTTGAGGATCTTCTTCTACTTGTTTTTAAATGAAATGGTATTTCCTTTCAATTATTTAAAATAGTTATCATGTTTTAATGAAGTGATAATTTGAACTATTTGTCTACTAGGGCTAATTACACTTTTATATTGATAGTTTTAATGTTTAAACTGATAGTTCAAATTACACTTCATTAAAACATTTTTCTACTATTTTTATTATCTTTTTACATGCTTATACTTTACTCTATCACTCGTTTTACCATTACTATCAGATATGGAGATCAATTTTCAGGATTGTGTCTGTAAATGGACAAGGTCGAACATGAAAACATGAAGTGTAATTTGAACTATCAGTTTAAATGAAAACATGATAAACAGTGAAAAATATCACATATCATGTTTTAATGAAGTGTAATTTGAAATATCATTTTTTAGGATTGTGTCTGTAAATGGATAGGGTCGAATATGGCCATGTCCATGTACAGGGACATGCCCAAATTTGGGTTTGTCCCTGTACATGGACAGCGCCGAATATGGCTCTGTCCATGTATTGGGACAGGCCCGAATTTGAGTCTGTTCTTGTACAAGGACAGAGCCATATTCGGCCATGTCCATGTCCAGGGACAGGCCTGAATTCGGACATGTCCCTGTACATGGACAGGGTCGAATACGGCCCTATCAAAGCTCTAAATTTGCAAAAATTAAAATTAAATTATTAAAACTAAAACTAAAACTAAAATATTAAAAATAAACTAAAACTAAAACTAAATTTTCGAACTTACTCAAACACCTGCAACTTCAATGTCCACCCGCCCGCAGCTCCAACGTCCGCCTGCCCGTAGCAGCAATGTCCATCCGCCTGCAATTGCAACGTCTTCCCGTTCACAATGTCCACAACCTCCGCCCACGACTATTCAAAAATTTGTAAAAAATGTTGCAGGAGCGATGTGCGGCTAATATATAAACGTTTTTCCAGTCGAAAGGTTCTTTTGGCCGAAATATTCTTTTGGCCGAAAAGATCTTTCGGACGAAAGTGTATTTCGGCCGGAATATCTTTCGGCTGAAAATGTCTTTCGGTCGAAAGTGTATTTCGGCCGGAATATCTTCCAGCCGAAAAGATGTCACCGGATAAAAAAAATATGTCTGGCTAAAATTGTACATGAAAATCGAGGGTCTCATCACGGTACTGTTCGATTTGAAATTCCAAGGTTCGGCCGAAAAATTAGGACTTTCGACCCAAAGAAATATTAGTTTGGCCGAAAAAAGGTCTTTCGGAATTTTTGAGACCCGGTTGTCACGAAAGTGTTACCCACCTTCATGAATTTACCCCCCCACATTATTTTAGAACCAGATGCCACTTAGAGTCTCTGATGCCCAACTTGGTGTATAAGGTATGGAAGGTATTTGTGAACTCTGATATTGTTTGATCCCTCTCCTAATGCAGTGTGATCCATCTTGTGTATTGGTCTCCGTAGTTTCCAACATGGTAATATTGTTCCTTGACGAAATCCATAAAAGAGTCCCAAGTGGGATCGACCCCAAATACTCCAGAATCCTCTATGGACATCTTCTCACAGTAAGTCTCCCACCAATGTTTGACATGGGGTATCGCCTTAAGGAGCACCAAGGTGATATTTTCCCTATTGGAAAAATTGTGGACAAAGAAATAACCTTCTAGTAGATTTAACCACTTTTCCAAAGAAAATTTGCATCTATCTGACCTTCAAATACGAGAATATCAAAATTAACTTGTACCTTGAAGGGGGCGACACCTCCAAAGTGGTATCTTGACGAATATGTATCTATTTTTGTTGACACTCGTCGGAGGATTTGGGAAAATTTTTCCATCATCTCATTCCTATTTTGCGCGAGGAATTCCACGAGCAGTATCTTAATAGGATCTCCTACTCCCTTGTCTCCCTTTTCCTCCACCATGGGCGACCGTCGATATTGGTGAGGATAGTCTTCCAAGGGATGGACTAGCTCAAGTCCCAAATCCTTATACCCTAACCTCATTGGGGACATGCACATAGAAACTGATAAAGAATAGACCACTCTGATACCAATGATGCATAATTATGAGGGAACGAAATGAAACACAAAAATAAGACAGAAACATGGAGATGCAATAACACTCAATTTCTATTAAAGAATGAAATATGAAGATATTTTAAAAGAAAATATAGAGTGAAATGAACTCACTAGAATGTTGGTAGCTTCTCTCTTAGAAGAGATGTGATGGCTACGCGCATTCGTAACAATATGCCTACAATGAGACTCAAAATTCCTTTTTAACATAAAGCATAAATGAAAAAACCCTAAACATCCAAAACCCTAACTCTAGTAGATGAAATTCCAAAAGGTTTGTGGGCCTTGATGGGGGTATTTGATATGTCAACTTCCCAGGGGTGCAACGTTTTCATATGATATCTATCTGGGGCACTCAGTACCTCGTCAGAAAATTCTAGCTAAGGAGTACAAATTTTGTTCGACCTAGCATCTACCTCCAGCTACATGCTAAGCACCACCAAGCCAAAAAAATGTCGTTTAGGGCCATCATGACCTTAAAATCCTCTAAGCCATAAGTCAATATTTTTGTTGTATTATACTTCCATACTTAGAAAAATTCAAATTAACGGTGGGGTTACAAATATTAACTTAATTACTGCCTTCCTCAAATCACATTGTTGTATTTTGTTGCCTACAAATTGTACCAACATTTAGCATTTTTCTTCATTCTCCTCGTTGAATGGCGGAATCGTTGGATATAACTATTTCTCTAACTCATGTTCACAATTTCGTCCGCTTTGCAGTACTTAGGGTTATTTTGAAATTTAGAATGCCCCAATACTTAGTTTTTCAGCATTTTTCAATCGCGGAAGTGAAGTTCATATCATATCTCGAAAAAAATATTTTTCTTTCTTCATCCATCCGCTTTTAAATACTTAACCTATTTTTCAATACTTTGTCCATCCATTTAGCACTTCAATAGTTAGTCTCTAAATATTGACCATAGAAGCGGAGTTTGTTTCACCACTTCGAAAATTTCATTTTCTTCTACTTGCCTGCCATCTAAGACTTAGTCATTTTTCAAGTATTTCACAAGATTGTCGAAGCAGACTTCTCTTATATTCTTGTATATTTCTTGTTTCTATGCTTCGTTGTGAATTCTCTCCCTTTGTCACATTAATCAAAAATGAATTTAATGTTTATCTTATGTGAAATGGAATATGGTTAAATACATAAGGACCGTTATTAATGGCGTACTCTTCGAGGTCATTATCATAAATTCAAATTAAATTCTTTGAATTATTCTTTTGAAATAAGAACCTTGTTGGTTAATATGAGAGGGAATTATCTGGTAATTACATAAATACTATACATTCTTCATCAACTCCTGAGAAATATGGTGAGAAGATGAGAAAGATTTTATGCTAATACAATGAATACATTTGCACGAGAAGACCCCAAAAACCAATGGTCAAGGATTTACAAATATTATTCTTCATTGTCGCCCAGAGAAAATAATTGTAATGATGTAAGGGTGTTTGGAATTGTTAAGGCGGGATGTGTCCTGGAGGTCTTCGATGAAAAAGACTCGGTAATATGGTGTATAGACAACTTTGAAAAAGGATCAAAGGATTATTAAATTGAATGGATGGTCCCAAATTTCATTAGCACCAGCAAATTTCAGTGAAATGCTCAAATTATTGAAACCTGCAACAACTTTCAAGGTCAAGCAAGCCAAATATTTTATAACATCTAAAAATGATGGTAGAGACTTGTTGCCTCAATGTCTCGAAGACTCGAACATAATACGAGAGGATTTATCTATGATTTGGGTCAATTTATTCAAGAAACCTTACAAAGAAATGACTTGGTTACTTGCTAGGGTATTGGGACAAGAATCAACTTCCACTATCCCATATCTGGCTCTTTATATCTTGTATTATTTTGTTCAAGGGAAAATAATTTTTGATTGGTCCAAATTTATATCTACTAAGATATCGTTTCAGCTATCAAACTTCAAGAAAGATAAGAAGTTTTACATGTTTTCTTACCTAGTATTCACTATTGTATATTGTCATGTATTCCAAAGACTGACTTTGGCAAGACAAGTTGATCCTAAAGTAGACCCAGTACATACCTGGTACCCTGCTCTCTGGAAGCAGAAGGTGATGTATCACTTTTATGAATTTTATGACTCTTTTCTTTCTATTTTCAAAAAACTCATGTTCGGAAATAATACTTCAATACTATCATTGAAGGCAGCGACATTTTTATACAAAAGAGTAAACTTTGATTCAAATGAATAATACAGTATAATCAGAGTTTATTTCTCCTGGGAGGCACCAACTTATCTCCCATTTTATGTGTGTGATAAAATATTCATGATAGAAGTATGTAGACAATACATATTTTGAGTCGATTTCTTTCTTCAAAGAAAATAATAATAATTTATTGTATTTCCATGGAAAGTTGGTGAAATTGTATTAAGAAGCACCCCGAAAATTTATGAATTTGCAACTCAATTCGATCAATATAATTTAAATTTGGAATATTTATTACAAGGGTTTGACCCTCAACATTTTTTTATGAATCACATGGTCTCTGTAGGTTTTAGCGTATCTTATATAAACACACACACACACACATGTATATATGGAGAAGAAAGTGAGGAGAAGAATTTTGAAGAAGTATTGATTGGAGACCTTGAAACAATTGTTAGCACGAATGAGATACACAGACAACATGGAAGGATCGTAAATGAAAAGATTTCAAAGTCTCAGATCTCTTCCCAAAAAAGCGACACACCCAGACAAAATCCAAAAAAAATTATTCAATAAAAACATAAATCTTTGGTTGAAAATTTAGGTGATGGAGATGATACTCACTGCCCCAAAAAGGATATTGAAAAACCAAATAAATTACCAATAACTAGTAAGAGGAAAAGACAAAATAATCAACAAGAAGTGGAGGAGGTCATAAATGGTGAAGATGTTCTTCTCGAAAATATGGAGCTTGCTACAAACATTGAAGATATAGAATTTCCAAATGATGAGTAGAGGGTCCAACCCGGTGAGGAATTGGTAATTTAATAACCTATATTTTATGAAGAAGAATATATAACCCTCCACAACCCATTATTTGATAAATATTTGAAGAAACTAGTGTTTGAACGTGTTAATTTAAAGGGGAAAAGAATCAAGGACACATAATTGGACTTAAATAATGTTCTACCATAAATAATTGCATGAATCCACAAGGTTATTGGTAATGCTTTAGAGGTTTTAGTTGAAAATATGGAAGCTGAGAATGCAAGGTTAAAGGCAAGAGTCAAAGAATTGGAAAGAGCTTTGATGCCTCCACATATCTTTGTAAGTCCGGTAATTGTTATTCAACCTGGAAGAAATCACGACGGGACACCTGATTCGAGCTCAAAGTTGAAAGGAACATCGAGCTTATTTCTTTCAGTTAGAAAATTTGTTGGCAAAATATAAAAAAGAGAATATCTCTTATTCTGGAAGCATGGGATACAGAGAGCAATTTTGTTTCTTTTGGTTCAAAGTTAAATAGTTTCAAAGAATATGCCCAAGCTGATTTGAATAATGAAGAAGGATTTTATAAAGATGTTATCATCACATTTATTTTGAAATTTTTTGGTATGACTAAGATAAAAAGGAAAGAATATGATCTACCTTCTCCAAGCATAATCAAATAGCTAAACGCATGTTAGATCAAGAAGATAAAAGTATTGAAATAAATATTGGATGAATGTGATGTTGTAGTCACAAGAAAAGAAGCATTGTATCGCAGGTTGAATGAGATAGACCTAGAAGGAACCACATGAAAAGTTCAGGAAATTTAATCTTGAACTCTATATTCATGACAAGGCAACAATTTGAAGAACACGTGGATATATTAAAGGGCTTGTCTGTTGAAAAAATTAATAACATAATTGAATATAATGAAAATGAAATTGAAAATTGGTTAGTGAGTTATGAAAATAAAAATGAAGACGTAGAAGATACACTTCATCAAATTTCATATGAATTGAGAGAATTGGAAGGGATATTATTTCATATAAAAATTATACAAGAGATAAATGTAGCCCCGATGAAATATTATATAGAAGATTGGTTAAAACGAGCCTTAATTAAGATAACTGAAGAAGAACAGTTGGAGATTGTTGGCACCGATCGTGTAACCACATTTAGAGATTATACAAAAGGCACATCAGCAAGCAAATTAAGAGAGATGTATTCCATCATAGTAAGTGTAAATTGATCACATCCTTCTTGTTTCCACTTTTAGAATTCATCCAGTTATATCCTATCCACCCCTAGGAGAATATAATCGATTTATGATTGCTCTCTTCTTTTCTCTTTTCAGGTCTTGCATTGTTTCCTCCTTATTCAAGCTCCATTCCTACTCTTTTCTTCTCATTTCTCCATTTTATGGTCCACGAGAGCCATATCCCAATCCACTTTTGGATGAACACCTTTATTTTCTTAAAACTATTAAAGACTATTTCATTTTTTAGAAAACTCCATAGAACTATTTCGAGGTTAATTTTAATTGTATCTTTGAACTCTGAGCATTTGAGTATAAGATATTTGAAATTAATCTATAAAAATACTGTTTTTATTTTAATGAAAAGATTCATTTAAAGTTCTATGATATGTGGGCCCTTCATTTCTTTTCCTATGAATGTGATAAAAATATTTGAAACTGTGATGAATGTGAGGTTTATTGTATATTTCTTATAATCATTTTCTTTTATATTATATTTCTGCAAATGTATATATTCTATGAGTGAAATTTCCTAGTCCATCGCTCAGGAATTATTGGTGTTTGTATATTTTATTCAATATTTATTTTATTTGAATGATAAGATTTGGAGTTTGCTTGTTAACACTCTCCCAATTTAATATTGTCATCCCAAGATTTTCAAAGACAAATCTTTAAAGAAATTAAATAAAATTACCACCTCTTTAAAAATTAAGGGGGGTTTTTAATCCGCATGAGGTTTTTGTTTCAATCTTAACCGATTCAAATATCAACAGGCCTCAAAACGACCTCAAATGTTTTGGACCCGAAAAATCGTAGAAAAATTGTCAAGATGAAAGTTGTATTTTGAGCCAATGGAATAGGTGGATGGCCACCAATGTCCACATGGATCACCAACTAATTCAACCTCATCAAGTAGGTGAATTAGAATATGAACTTGCAAGTCCATAAAATTTGTGGTAAGTTCCTTCTCAAACATACAAACAATCTCAACTATCTCTCAATGCCACCRTGGAATGCTASCCATATGAATATCCTTTGATGTGATCCAACTTACAAATGTAGATAATTTTGATATGGTACATCATAGGTCCCAGGGGAAGTCATAGTTCACACAACCACGCATGATCAAAGGATAGTGACACTACAAAATAGACACACACACCATTAATTAATTGCCATAAAAAAGTGAGTGCATAGCATATTTTTACCGATAGTATACAAGAGGAATTATTTATTCAACATACATACCCTTAAAAGGTTCAAATGGTCATTTGATTTCAACCCCAAAAACTTCCCTTCTACAGTGAAGCAACGTCATAGAGTCGACCCATATAAAGAAGGTGTTTTCACACCTAATATAACATCCTTCACCATAGAAAGATCATATTTCTTCAAAATCCATGGGACATCACCTTCTTTAAAATACCAAGAGGGACCAACCTCTCCTCTAGTTTCTTTTCTTGTCCAATATCTCTTTTTAGTATTTGAAGCAATAAGATCTCTCTTAATGGCAAGTGTGTCACTTTTATTCAATGACATGTGCCTCCATAAAGAAGATGAAACATTTTTTAATATATGCATGGGATCTAGTAAGTGTCTAATCTTAAGATCCTCTCAATATGGAAGCTCATAAAATACATATTTCCTTTTCGTCCCAATGGGCCTTTTCTCAACATAGGTGTCAAAAAATTCAATATCATTGAACATAGGTCCCCCATTTGAATCAAAACATTCTACCGTTTCCTTCTCATTCTCCATGTCATATTCCCTAATCCAATATGTCGGTGTCATTATTTTAGGTCTATGGGTTCTCTCTAGTTTACCATTAAAAGAAAATGCAACTCTTCTATAGGGGTGGTCTTCTAGGAGGAATACCCTCGAGCAGTCATTCACCGAATTTCATAGGTGGTTGTATCGCTTAGCCTTTATAGAAGGTCCAAAACATTTACATCCATGATACCATTTTGTTACAAGACCTGTGATGTTATTATATACAAATCACATTAGTATAAAAATATAGTTGTACCAAATTAAGTATGCCAAATAACATTACAGATATAAACAAATCAATCAATATGCTTACCAAAAAAACTCCTAGTCCTAGATAATCATGCATGGTGTATGCATATATTCCATAGAACGTAAAATACCTCTCCATTGGGATGGGTCTTGATACTTCATATACATGTATCCCTTCCCATAATTGATTAAATTCATCGATCAGCGGTTGGAGGTAGACATCCATTCTCTTCACTTGTCTTCTACTTGGTACTATAAGAGTCAACATAAGACATTCATTCTTCACGGACAACGATGGGTGGATATTGTTATTGATCACTACCACTAGCCAAACATAATATTTGGTGTTTTGGAGGGAATACGAGTTAAATCCATCCATGGATATGATTAATCATAGGATTCATACTTCATCCTTGAATTTATCGGGCCATGTATGTTTTATATTCTTCATGGCTATTGAATATATTGGGATTCACATAACTCTTGGCTCACTTCTATGTGAGGCATGCCACCCCTTCAACATGACTATTTTTTTGTAACGAAAGATCCTTTGAATCATTGGAATTATAGGCATGTGCCTCAATATAATATGAGGAGGACCATGTGCATTACCCTTCTTTTTTTATTTATGGTACATGTCATGCCCACATTCTGGACATATCTCTTTGTCCGCATATTTGTTTCTATATAGAATACAATCATTCAGACATGCATGGTATGATATGTACTCAACACCCAACATTTTCATCATTTTATTTGCCTCTACGTAGTTATCAGGAAAGAAATGATCTCATGGAAGTACCTAATCTTTGTGTAACTTGCAATTAGTGAGAAATATAAATGTACAATGTCATAACCATGAATAAAATCAACCATTTTCTTCCTTCATTTTGTGACAATATTCCTTAAAACATTATCGGACTTAATGGTTATTTAACTCAAAAGTGTCGAGAAACATGCGTTTGACATACCATATTTTTCTTTCAATTTGTATAGTAACATTTTTGTCCCCATTTGGGTAGACCTTGACCCCGATCGACCAAAGAGAGGGGTGGTGGAAGCAGATTTCAGACTTTTGAAGAAGGTATCTACAACATCAACATCATCCCCTAGTTTTATGGAATGCATGTAACAACATTCCCTCCATGGATTGGGTGTCCCATAATAAATCATCCATACCAACCTCTATATCATTGTCTTAATCTACAACACATGAATAACTAGTGTTACTATAGAGGTTTTGAATTGGTGAATCAGGACGTAGTGGGAATTGAATAGGTGGTCGGTTCAACCAATCTAGGTATGATTCATGTATGGGTTGTGCTTTTTAACAACAAGCTTGTGAATTGACATCATAGTGGGGTGCAACAACAGATGGTAGATAGGTCACTCGTCATCAGAATCTTGATTGTAAAAATATTGAACATTACATCGATAATATTAGTAACACAATGCATTTAATATGTTTAAACATTTATTAGAAGCATGGAATGTTTTTCCCAATAAATTATAAGCATGCAACCAAACACTTTATAAAAAAAAAAAACAAATTAAACAAAACATTTACATTAGTTCCATTGATAATCCAAAAACACAATTACTTAATCATTTTTTCTTACACACTACGAGGTGTCTCCATAAAAGAGATCCAGTTCATGGTGTAATATCGTTGACCTAGGTTGATTGCTAGAAAATGGCATGTTACGATTGGTAGGGGTAAAGAAAGTGTCTATTTCCATCAAACATTTGTTTGTGGTATCTTTCTCCTGGTAAGAGTTTGCAAAAATTTGGGACTACTAGAATATCTTGTGCATCTGAACTCGATCCTGAATCTTGTTCTTGTAAAATTCAATGAACAATTATTCAACTGCACCTGCAAACATAACATAAACTCAATGAGATAAATGAATTATACATAAAATATAGACGTATTGCAATCAATGGGGAAGAACTTGAAGGACTTGCAATGATATGAAATTAGTTGGATTCTGAAAATTGTCCATTTGATCTTATAATTCCTTGTTTCCTACATTTGAGCCAAAATCGTCATCTTGGGAAGCATAGAACAATCTAACTTCAAACACAATTTTGAATAAATTTTATAAATTAACGGTGCACTTAATCATATAAGGACACCCTAATGCGCTTGTATAAAACAAACACAATGATCTAAAAATGAAGAAGACTTGTAATCTTGAAAATATTTGCAAGTAAATTTTATGTGTTAAAAGCAAATGGATCAACTTTGCAACACATTATAAAAAGGATTTACTCATTTAAGATGCATATAAACAGCAGCATAATCAATGAACATAAACACATAACACAGCAAATGATAAAGGAGTTCACCCCTCTCTTGGGCTACATCTCCTGGTCCAGCTTCCAATGGATCATTCTTATTATTTGCTCAAAGTGCTCAAAACCATGCTTTACAATGCTCAAAATGACCAACAAACTGCTCCAATGGCTTTAGAGCATCCAAAAACCCCTAGCTATGCTTTTTCGGCACCTCGTTTGGCCAAAAAACGAAGAAGTTAGGCTTCCTTGAAGTCCCCTCTTCAAGCTTGTTGTCTCTACATCTACAAA
>JASDQU010241176.1:27744-41739 GCA_032191745.1 Picea mariana | reverse complement strand
TGAGTAAAGTTTCTTGAGAAGACAAATCTACTCCCAAAACCAAAGCTCTTCTCCTAAATTCTTGAGTAAAGCTTTGCATACTCTGTCCTTTAGCTTGTCTAAAATTTTTCCATTCCATAGTAGCCTTTTGCTTATATGTCAATGGATAAAATTGTTTTTTAATTGCAACAATAAAATCATTCCAAGAAATTAAAATTTTACCATGATTTTTCATGTCCTCCTGAGTCTTGGATTCCCACCAAATGAGCGTTGCACTATCCAATCTTAAAGAAGCAAGCTGAATTTTGGTTTCATCATCTTGAATTTTTTGTATTTTACAATATACCTCAATCTGACGTATCCAATTATCTAACTTCTCAGCATTAACTTCTCCATTGTATATTGGCAATTCAAATTTAATATCAAGCTTTAATGAAGGAATTTGAGAAGGAGTTTTACATTTCCCTTTGGAGAGTTCGGAAGAAGTCTTGAACTGGTAGAAGAAGAAGAAGAAGAAGATGGAGGAGAGGGTGGTGAAGAAGCACCATTCCATCCATTTCCATTTGGAGTTTTTTCACCACTTTCTCCCTTATGCTTTGAAGGGTTGGATCCTTCACCTTGCAACAATGCATTCCTTTCCATCAAGATCTTCATCATCTCTCTCATCTCCATGACAGCCTTTCTGAGATCTTCATCTTCTGCAAGAACACATTCATGACTTTCTTCATGAGCCATACTTGGTGAATGCCTCCTTGAAACTTGCAGTGATTGTATATACTTCCTCCTTGAAGGATGAGAACTTGGCTCCACAAGTTGACCTTCTCCTCTTGTGAGTTTCAACCTTGTGAGCATCAGAAAACAAAACACTTGCAAACAATCAAGTCTTTAAAAACCAGTGCTCTGATACCTACTTGATCTAAAAATGAAGAAGACTTGTAATCTTGAAAATATTTGCAAGTAAATTTTATGTGTTAAAAGCAAATGGATCAACTTTGCAACACATTATAAAAAGGATTTACTCATTTAAGATTCATATAAACAGCAGCATAATCAATGAACATAAACACATAACACAACAAATGATAAAGGAGTTCACCCCTCTCTTGGGATACATCTCCTGGTCCATCTTCCAATGGATCATTCTTATTATTTGCTCAGAGTGCTCAAAACCGTGCTTTACAATGCTCAAAATGACCAACAGACTGCTCCAATGGCTTCAGAGCGTTCAAAAAACAGTAGTTGGGCTTTTTCGGCACCTCGTTTGGCCAAAAAACGAAGAAGTTAGGCTTCCTTGAAGTCCCCTCTTCAAGCTTGTTGTCTCTACATCTACAAAATGCACCCTTCTTCATTCAACCTAGCACACACGCTATTTAAAGTGTAAAAACCTGGCACCAAATGCAACCGCACCAACGGTGTGAACTGTAGGATGGTTATGGGCGTGCCAGCCCCTAACCGCCAAGTTCTCGGGCACATGCGGTCACCATCTGACCTTGGGCTAGTGCAAAAGAGGGCTCCGTTTTCCAAACGAATGGAACAATGACAAATGGTGGGAAACTGTTTCAAAAGCCAATGGTCAGCGGTCATTGTAATAACCGTTGGAACCGTGCACATGCGCCATATAACATAGTTGTGGTCATGTGTGAAACCTGGGGCTGGGCTCCGTTTGAAATACAAATCCCACGCATATAATATGGGTATGGTCACATGTTAACACAATAGAACTGCGGGTCGGGGCTAAGCCCCGGCCCGACCCCCTGCCATATACAACACAACATAAACTTAAATAGTTTATAGCCTGTATACATAACAAGGAACACCGTGTGGGCTAGTGGTAGCCCACACTCTACCAAAGCGCGGAACCATAGGGGAGATCTAGGTTTCGACCTCCATGGAATCCATACACTTTTGAATAACAAACCATTCAAAATAACGGGGTGCCACGTGGCACCACACCATTAACCAAAAATGATGCCACGTGTCACATCATAATTCGACCACATCTGCCAATCAAAAAATACCACGTCATCACATGCCACATCAGTGTACGGATGTACGGTCTCTGCGACATCATCGTACAGCCCCTGCCACGTCAGCCTGTACGGACTGCACAGTTAGCGTCCTTGTTTTACCTGTTTGATGATTCGAACATTTCGCGATATCTCTTGCTCCCGACGTCCGTTTGAAACAAAACGAGTTGTGTTGGGTTCACAATGACGAGGCCTACGCTCTCATTCGATTTGAAGCGATTCTGAACACTTTGAATTTTTGAGCAAAATTTGATCCCCTGATCACACAACAATGCTTTAAATTGAGAGAAGTATTGAAGACTGACCTTCGTTATTTCCTCCTCAAAACAAAACCTCCAAAAAATGTAAATTTGGATGTTTGTATTTTCATTTTGTAAATTAAATTGTTTGTTGGTGCATGCGTACTTACACAGTGCATCGATGTGGTACGAACTGTATAACGCACCGATTGAAGCCAGTTATAAAAATAGTGTGTTCTTACTTTCAATGAGTTGAAATTTATTAGGAAAAAATGAGTTGGCATGTTATGAGTACAAACTACACCAGTGTGCTACTCACTGTATAGCGCACTGAAAAAGTAAGTTACAAAAAAAAATGACTCGCACGTTTATCACCAATGTGCCGAAATGTACAATGTAAAAATGAACAGGAATTTTAGTTTTTGCGTTTATAAATTGAAACCCCATTAATTCTTTCATTTGTTTGCCAAAAATTAGAGAGAAGATTTGTGCAAGAGAGATTTACCAGCAAAGACTTCAGAGTGGATGGATTTTTTTAAGAGCCAAATTTGAAAGAGATTATCGTAAGTTACATACAAATCCACATAGGAGAAATTCCAGGTATATGATTTCATTCTATTAATCATCTTAATCTTTCCCCTATTTGATTCAAACAATTTTCAGTGCATTCCCAATAAAAAAGGGTTTCATGATTACCTTTGGTATTGGAAACCCTAATTTCCTCACAATTTTTCTTGCTTTCCCTTTCTATATTTCACAAGGAGAATTTCCTATACGCACTAGTATCTTATTTTGTAAAAAAATTACGTAATTTTTATATCTGATGATTCCTAGATTTTTATTTTTTTTTCAGGGATATTTTGAAAATTCCAAGGGACAAATGAGGAGAAAACCAATACATGCTAATAGGGATGTCCAAAAAAGTGTAAAAGGAGATGGTAAAAGAAATAAACATAATTGTGTTGCAAGAGTAGCCATCCCAACTACAATGTGCATCAGAGGTATGTAATGATTGATTTATTATTTTATGTACATCAAATTTATTTATCACATGAAATATTGATTTTCAATTGTTTCGTTGGAGAAATGAAAAAAAAATAGAGCCCATTCAAAACATAAAACAAGACGACAAGGAATAAAAGGGTTGATCGCAAAAATTTTTATTATTTACGTTTTTGGCCTTACTTAAGATTTCATGTTTGTTGTGATATTTATATTTAAATAATTAATTTACACGTGTCCATGGATGTCTTCTAATAGGTGCTAACATACAAAGAGGAGCCAACCCATGAATTGATAGACATGGTTTAAGTATGGGTTGTGAGTATTGAAGTATGAAGGTTTAATTGTACAATTTTTAAGTAGCTATGTTATTTAATTTCCATTGTTTTATAATTAATTAAACAATAAGAAACCCTTATATTAATTATATCGATTGTGCTTTGTCATGGCATATTAAACATGAAGGAAACAAAGTGTTAGCACTCAAATTTGTCTTCAAAATTTGAAAATGTTTTGAGCATATTTACATTAAATTTTGTCTTTTGGCCATTTGTCATGATCTCTGAATCTTCCATCGAACCTTGATATACCTCATCATTTCCTAGACGGTATTTTGGATTTGCCATATTGACCTACAAAATCAAAACATGATCAATCTTGCCCGAGATTTTTGATTTGGATGTGTTCCTAGTTTTTATTAAGTTTTTGTAAAAAATTATCAAAACAAGAGTGGTGTGTGCATAGTGACCTAAGGCCTTAATCCATACCTATGCCCTATACCTAAGTCTATTCATATTTCAAATTTGTTTTTTACCTAACCTACCTCGTGGGTTTTCCTTTTTTAACCAAAAGTATAAGGATCCACGGGTCCAAGCCATAAGCCCAACTAACAGGTCGAAGTCCAACGCAAATGCCAAGCACTACACCTATCCACTCCTCATCGATAAGCTATGTATTCTTTGGACAATGAGGATGAATACTCTTTGCCCACGTCTTCACCTTTTGAAAGAAACCAAGACCTTGATATTCAAATTCAGGATCATACACCATCTTGGTCGGATGATTTTTCAGGAGTGAAAAGACATTCATGTGGACCTATTACAGCAACAAAAAACTATTTATGAGAATGACAAAGGGTATTTGATTATGGTAAGCTTGATTTTCGCTGATATCAATGGGGTGAGAGTATCTTGGTGAAATATTGTTACACATGGTCTTGTCAAAGTTCATTGTCGTGGAGATAAGCCCTCTGCCATTTTGGCCGAATGATTCTTCTGAAATTTTGGAGGCCAGTTTGGGGTCCCATATCCAGGAGCCAGAAGGGCTCCAGAGTCTCTCCAAAGTGGGAAATAAGTGTGCCAGGTGGGGGGATAGCACATGGGGCACATGGTTTTTCTTCAATTACTATTTTAAGCTTTCTCTTCTTGAAAAATCCAAGTCATCAGGTCAAACTCAGTCATAAGTCTATTGATGATGGGTTTTTGGTGTTTTTCATTTTCTGTGCACAGAAATTGTCATTTTTCTGGTTAAGAGACGGAAACTACATTTACACATCAATGTTAAGCGCCAAGGCATAGAGACAGATGCAATTTCATTCGGTACTATGACAACGGAGATCACCACTAAAACTGATAATCTAGTTTTCATTAGTGAAGATGATGTCAATCTTGATTGCCCATCAAGGGGGTTCTGGTCCATCCCTAATGCTATAGAATCCATTCGCCAAGTCAATTTTGTCATTGCGATGGATGATGAAGACAAGGAGAATGAGAGGGATCTTATAATGGCATCGTTGTATCAAGATTATCCATACAGTCTCCTTTTGCTCTGGTTTCATGAAGGAAAACGAGGGTTGCCATTGATTTGATATCGATGGGAAAGCCATTTCCCAATCTATTCACAACGAGGTTGCC
The DNA here is from genome assembly GCA_032191745.1 of Picea mariana. NCBI lineage: Eukaryota > Viridiplantae > Streptophyta > Pinopsida > Pinales > Pinaceae > Picea > Picea mariana. Next base: position 36,579 of record JASDQU010241176.1, on the reverse strand, counting down.
CAAGACGTCACTTATCTCTCCCATAAATATGGCAAGGTGCCTGGTTTGGTTGTTATAATTGTGGGTGTGAAGGAAGATTCCCAGACTTATGTACGCATGAAGAGGAAAGCATGTGCAAAGGTTGGCTTAAAATCCATTAATGTAGACTTACCAAGAGGTGTATCAGAAGAAAATCTTTCGGATGCAGATCTTGACCTGAATGTCGATCCTGAAGTACATGGCATCTTGGTCCATCTTCCACTATCTCCACACATCAATGAAAGGAAAATACTGAGTGCAATAAACATAGAAAAGAATGTAGATGGGTTTCATCCTCTCAACATTGGCAAACTCGCAATGAATTGAAGGGAACCTCTATTTGTTCCATGTACACCAAAGGAGCAGCATTGAAGGATAGGAAGCCAAAAGAATTACAGTTCTGATATTTTGAAGAAGTCTGCTAAAGCCTTCCTTTTCGATGGCTATTTCAGTTTGCACAACTTTCCTTAGCCACCGAAAGTGCAGAACTAGGTGGAGTGCTAATATTTTTTCTCAGCTCAAATCTTTTTGAGACTTAAACTGTCGAGAAGAGTTCCAAATGATTATTAACATTAAGATGAGTAAAGACTACTTCTTCTTCAAGGTCTTGAGGAAAATTTAAGGAAGAAAAGGCTCAAGGATCATCCTATTTTTAATTGAAAGATGAACAGATTAGCTTCCAGATGTCAATTAAAGAGAGTCAGAGGCTTAGTCACTATCCAGCATAGGAGCAGTTGTCAAAGATTTAGTATTAGGATATGATTGGATTCCTTTTTCATAGGATCTGATTCCTATTGTTTTGTAATTAGTTTGATATTACTATTTTTAGTATTATTCGATCCTCTTTTATAGGATTTGTTTTCGTGATGTAAAGACTATAAAAAGTCTAGAGTCTTGGAGAAATGAGGGGGGAAATTAGGTCCTTGAGGCTGAAGATTCGACTTTGGAGACTTTTTCACATTATTGTAAACTCAAACTTCTCATTTTCATATTGAGTAATACAAGCTTCTTTTGCCATAACTTGTTCAGATTTCATCTTCTTACCTATCCTGTACTTGAACCTAGATATTATATTCATGTTGTTATGTTTATTTATGCATGATAACTGTCATCTTATCATTGCATTCATAAATTAAACTTTGCAAGTATTTTTGTGATTATTGTAATTGGCCATTCATATATGCTTTATATATGATTCTGCTGGTATAATAGTTATTTCTCCACGCATCCATTTACTTGTAAACTCTCTGAACATTTGTGGTTGAAAGCCTTGTCCATATAAATGTGTTCATGCATGTTTTGAGTGAGGAGTGATTCAGTCATCCAACTTGATCCAAACCCACACTTATTATTGAGAAAATAGTTACAAAAGATTAAGTTACCAGGCATCTCTGACATATGGCCTAGGAGAGTTTCCTAGAGTGATAAAAAATTGGCGACGTTGTTGGGGAAAAGGAGATTAAAGCTCAGCTTCCCTAGGAGACGACATAGATCCAGATTTGATCATAGACAAAGCCTAGACATCATTTGGTTGTAATCATCTACCTGGCGACTCCATGAAGGACAGATTCAATGGCGACTCCGTTGTTCAGAAATCTGTTGACGACTCCACTAGTATGAAATGAACAAGAGGTATGCCTTCTGTGATTTTTCAAAGATTTTTGGCTTCCCTAATCCAGTACCTAGTAGAGATGAATGGGAAAGAAGCCTTCCCAGATTTCGAGGTGAAGAGTGGGAAGTGTCAACTGAACATTTGTTGGACTTTCATGATTGCATGCATCGGTTGCAAGTAGTGCATGAGGATGTTCAGATCTGGATCTTATGTTTCTCATTAGAGGGGATCTCTCTTGAATGGTGTCGGTCTCTCCCAAATGAAAGTGTTAGTTCTTTGACAGATTTCCATTCAGCCTTCAATTCCTTTTGTAAAGATTATTTTCCAGTTGAATATCTTTTTGAAGGATGTTGTGAAGAATTTTCTCCATTTCATAAAGTTTTTTCTTGTCACAAAGATCAAGTTTGTGATAAAGATTATATTGTTGAAGAATACATTTACCATGTAGGTCAAGAGGTGTTGAAGGATAATAGTGACATATCTGACATCATATCAGATGTGTCTATTGTTTTAAATATTGATCAAAATTAGCATGTCTCTTTTGGATGTATTGATGTCAAAGAACCAATGCATATATCAGCAGTAAAAATAAATGAATCTGAGTCAATAGGAGAAAGTAATAGATCAGCATATTTCAGATCTTTGGAAAATACTATGAGCAGCCCACATTTTCCAAACTTGCAGATAAAAGTAGATTGCAGCAGATATGAAGAAGAAGGTGAGGAGCTGAAAAGTCCAGATCAGTAGTCCATCCTATATATTTCTCTAGTAGATCTCGAGCAGCCTGCATTCAATAGTGAGATTAGTAAAGGCAGCCTTCAACATCATTTCAATTTACAGTTGGATCAGCAGTCCAAAGAGGTATTTCTTTGTGAATTTGATGACCCTTTAGCTAACTATTTGGAGTCTATGAACAGCATAAATCCAAAAATATTTCTGTCAGATGAAGGTTGGTCTTGTCATCTTTTCAAATTGCATTGCCACAATATATGGTTTCTTTTATCTTTTGGTAAAAGATCAAGCATGATATCAGTAAGTCAATTACTTTCTTGGTTGCATTGGAAATTTAGTTTTACTTGATCAATCTGTCTCTACCGATTGGTGTAGGAGTAGGCAGAAGAATAAGCTTGCCCTATGAGCAAGTAGATTCTTTTAGATGTTTTTATTTTTCTTCAATAAGTTGCAAGATTTGGATTAGATTTTGAAATCATCTTTTGAGACTCCATAGCCCAATGGATGCGAGGTATTTCTAGCAGGTTTACAGTTGAACATTTGTGGACGGATTGCAGAGATCTAGTGAGGCTATTAATGATTCCATGGCCCAATGGACTAGATACAATACAAATTGAGGATGATTGTTGAGAAGATTGCAGGATGGCTACAAGCAGGTCGCAGGTTTGAAGGGATCAATTGTAAGGGCCAGACGACTCCATGCCCAATGGTAAAGGTGACTGGAACTACTAGGTTCTTGGAAACCTCACAGGGAGATCTCCATCCCAGTTGGAGCCAGATGTTAGCACTCAAATTTGTCTTCAAAATTCGAAAGTGTTTTGAGCATATTTACATTAAATTTTGTCTTTTGGCCATTTGTCATGATCTCTAAATCTTCCATCGAACCTTGATATACCTCATCATTTCCTAGACGGTCTTTTGGATCTGCCATATTGACCTGCAAAATTAAAACATGATCAATCCTGCCTGAGATTTTTGATTTGGATGTGTTCCTATTTTTTATTAAGTTTTTGTAAAAAATTATCAAAACAAGAGTGGTGTGTGCATAGTGACCTAAGACCTTAATCCATACCTATGCCCTATACCTAAGTCTATTCATATTTCAAATTTGTTTTTTACTAAACCTACCTCTCGGGTTTTCCTTTTTTAACCAAAAGTATAAGGACCCACAGGTCCAAGCCATAAGCCCAACTCACAAGTCGAAGTCCATCGCAAATGCCAAGAACTATACTTGTCCACTCCTCATCTATAAGCTATGTATTCTTTGGACAACGAGGATGAATACTCTTTGCCCATGTCTTCACCTTTTGAAAGAAACCAAGACCTTGATATTCAAATTCAGGGTCATACACCATCTTGGTCGGATGATTTTTCAGGAGTGAAGAGACATTCATGTGGACCTGTTACAGCAAAAAAAAACTATTTATGAGAACGAAAAAGGGTATTTGATTATGGTAAGCTTTCTTTTCACTGATATCAACAGGGTGAGAGTATCTTCATGAAATACTGTTACACATGGTCTTGTCAAAGTTCATTGTCGTGGAGATAAGCCCTCTGCCATTTTGGTCGAATGATTCTTCTGAAATTTTGGAGGCCGGTTTGGGGTCCCATATCCAGGAGCCAGAAGGGCTCCAAAGTCTCTCCAAAGTGGGAAATAAGTGTGCCAGGCGGGGGGATAGCATATGGGGTGCATGGTTTTTCTTCAATTACTATTTAAAGCCTGCTCTTCTTGAAAAAGCCAATTCATCGGGTCAAACTCAGTCATAAGTCTATTGATGATGGGTTTTTGGTGTTTTTCATTTTCTGTGCACAGAAATTGTCATTTTTCTGGTTAAGATACGGAAACTACATTTACACATCAATGCTGAGTGCCAAGGCACAGAGACAAATGCAATTGCATTCGGTACTGTGACAGTGGATATCATCACTAAAACTAATAATCAAGTTTTCATTAGTGAAGATGATGTCGATCTTGATTGCCCATCAAAGGGGTCCTGGTCCATCCCTAATGCTATAGAAGTCATTCGCCAAGGAAATTTTGTCATTGTGGTGGATGATGAAGATAGGGAGAATGAGGGGGATCTTATAATGGCAGCATTGTATCAGGATTATCCATACAGTCTCCTCTTTCTCTAGTTTCATGAAGGAAAATGAGGGTTTCCATTGATTTGATATCGATGGGAAATCCAATGCCTAATCTATTCACAACGAGGTTGCCCAAGATGTCACTTATCTCTCCTAGAAATATGGCAAGGTGCCTGGTTTGGCTGTTATAAGTGTGGGTGTGAAGGAAGATTCCCAGACTTATGTATGCATGAAGAGGAAAGCATGTGCATAGGTTGGCTTAAAATCCATTAATGTAGACTTACAAGGAGGTGTATCAAAAGAAAATATTCTGGATGCAGTTCTTGACCTGAATGTCGATCCTGAAGTACATGGCATCTTGGTCCAGCTTCCACTATCGCCACACATCAATGAAAGGAAAATAGTGAGTACAATAAACATAGAAAAGAATGTAGATGGGTTTCATCCTCTCAACATTGGCAAACTCGCAATGAAGGGAAGGGAACCTCTATTTGTTCCATGTACACCAAAGGAGCAGCATTGAAGGACAGGAAGCCAAAAGAATTACAGTTCTGATATTTTGAAGAAGTCTGCTAAAGCCTTCCTTTTCGGTGGCTATTTCAGTTTGCACAACGCACAACTTTCCTTAGCCACCGAAAGTGCAGAACTAGGCGGAGTGCTAATATTTTTTCTCAGCTCGAATCTTTTTGAGACTTAAATTGTCGAGAAGAGTTCCAAATGATTATTAACATTAAGATGAGTAAAGACTACTTCTTCTTCGAGGTCTTGAGGAAAATTTAAGGAAGAAAAGCCTCAAGGATCATCCTATTTTTAATTGAAAGATGAACAGATTAGCTTCCAGATGTCAATTAAAGAGAGTCAAAGGCTTAGTCACTATCCAGCATAGGAGCAGCTGTCAAAGATTTAGTATTAGGATATGATTGGATTCCTTTTTCATAGGATCTGATTCCTATTGTTTTGTAATTAGTTTGTTATTACTATTTTTAGTATTATTCGATCCTCTTTTATAGAATCTATTTTCTTGATGTAAAGACTATAAAAATTCTAGAGTCTTGGAGAAATGAGGGGGGAAATTCAGTCCTTGAGGATGAAGATTCGACTTTGGAGACTTTTTCACATTATTGTAAACTCAAACTTCTCATTTTCATATTGAGTAATACAAGATTCTTTTTCCATAACTTGTTCATATTTCATCTTCTTACCTATTCTGTACTTGAACCTGGATATTATATTCATGATGTTATGTTTATTTATGCCTAATAACTGTCATCTTATAATTGCATTCATAAATTAAACTTTGCAAGTATTTCTGTGATTATTGTAATTGGCCATTCATATATGCTTTATATATGATTTTTTTAGTATAATAGTTATTTCTCCACACATCCATTTACTTGTAAACTCTCTGAACATTTGTGGTTGAAAGCCTTGTCTATCTAAATGTGTTCATGCATGTTTTGAGTGAGGAGTGATCCAGTCATCCAACTTGATCCAAACCCACATTTATTATTAAGAAAATAGTTACAAAAGATTAAGTTACCAGGCATCTCTAAGATACAGCCTAGGAGAGTTTCCTCGAGTGATAACACAAAGTATGGAGTGCAACCAACATAAGAGATTTTGAGAGCAGGCTTGAAGCATGGCTTCGAAAGAATGTGTATTGTACTTTATGAAAGATTCACTATTGTTACACACCTAAGTGTCGTAAGTGTCACAAGTATCATACTATCAAATGTCGCACTTAAGTGTCATAAGTGTCGCAAGTATCGTACTACCAAATGTCGCATTTAAGTGTCACAAGTGTTTCATTACCAAATGTCGCACTTAAGTGTCACATATGGTATACAACTAAGCTTCGCACTTTACCAAGTGTCACACTTGAGTGTCGCAACTTCATTACCATGAGAAAGTGTATGTCATAATCCCTAGACATGTTGAAGAAGAAACCTACCCATTGGAGGGTGAAATACTACCTTTCGCCTTGATATTTTGGCCTCGTTTGAGTTTCATCGCCCCCCTTCCCATATACAAGGAGAGATAAACCATGATCATCGACCCCCGAGAGTGTATTAGGGAGCGATAATCCCTTGTTCATCACCTTGTGCACAATTATGGAGGGGCAATGAAGTAGTTGCAACCATCATGCCTTGATTTGTGAGGTTGTTTCTGAGAGATAAGGGATTGATTCGAGATTAACTCTATTCAAGTCAAGGAAATCTTGTTAGTTCATCCAAATCCTCACTTGACCACATTCTCTCCTCAAAACTATCCTATGGTTGTGATGCCTCAATGACTACATAATGGAGGCCATACTTGAGTGAAAAGGAGAGAGAACTTAGAGCATCATACCTATGATTTTGTGACATTTAAGGGGTTGTAAAGGAGAGTTTGGAGGATTTGTTGCAACATCAATATTGAGATTGTAAGTAGTTCACTATTGATTTATTTCCATTAGTATATAAGTTGGCCCATTTCCCTCATGCATGTGTGTTCATTATGTGCATGTCTATTGTTGTCTAATTCATCATAGATAGATATGTTCTACTTGACAATATATCGTAGAAGAAGGAGGTATTGCTTTTTTCTTTACAACACTTCTCCTGGAGCTTGGATATCAAGATCAAGGGTTGGAGCAGCGAGGACAACCGATGAAAAATAGGTAAGTATTATATCATTCTCTTCTCATTATGATTGTTGGCATATAGAGTAGAGTTAGGGGGAAGGTATTAAACCATTTGTTTCTCTCTGTCTTGGATCAAAGTAGTCTTGATCCAAGGGGGGTTTCACCTGTCCGCAAGGGAAAATTTTCCACAACAAAATTTGGCGACTCCACTGGGGAACGATTATCTTGATATTTACTTAGTGTTTTCTAACCTTTTAAGTTTGTTTGTTAATTAATCCTTCATGATAGTATGAATATTCTTTGATTTATCCCCTTCCCTCATCATCATTAGGAATTTCACTGAGTCAAACACCTAACCTTTTCTCATATCTGGGGAAAAATTGTGTTTTTTCACCACTTTATAGGCTTCATCGCTCCTCCATAAGGGAGTACAGGGAAATAATGACATGATTATCTACCTCCCACAGTTCCTTGGGGAGAGATAATCCTTGTTCATCACCTTGTATGCATTGTTACAATAGCAATAGTCCTTGTTCTTAGTGCATTTGGAACTTATTTTACCTCATTTATGTTAGTACTTTGTCTCAAACCTTTAAATTAGAATTCTCCATGCTTGATTGTGGCTCTGATTGATTGAAGTTCATTGAGTATCATATGTTTTGTTTCCTCTTTTGAGTTTTCAATTTCTTCAAATTGTGAAATGTACATGACTGCCATAGGTTAATTTAATACTTTGGTCGAGTACAAGCCATCAATAGTTTGAACCTCATCAGTTGTAAGTATTCAAACTTCTATTACCTTGATTCCAAAGCCTTCTAAGTGTTTTACTTGTTTTTTTGGGGGATCCTTTTCATTGATTTGGAGGTTGCTTATGTTGCATTAAGCCTTCTTTTTGGCTTCTTGTTCTAGTCTTCTTGGGAAAATTTTGATCCCTTGAATATACTCCTGAACTCTTTGGCTTTACTACAACTTTGCATTGATCTTTGATCCTTTCTACTTCAATTATGAGGTTTCAAAAGTGGTTTTCCTTTACTTTTCATGTTTTGGTTCTTGTTTGAACAAGCGTTGAAAGCATCTTTGTGTTTGAAATCTTTTAGCCTAGTTGAGTGGTTGTTTTCTTCATCTTCTTTAGGTTTTGGGTTCTTTGCAAGTGTCATTGAGTCCATTCATTATAATTGAAAGAGAAAGCAAAAGAAGAGTTTGTTTTGATTTTTCATGTAATTTGAAAAGAAGAAAACAAAAGTTTTCCATTCTACTTTTATAGGTGGATTTTTAGGCATATTTGTGTTAAGAAGAAAAACAGATCCTTTCTTTTCATCAGATAGAATTCATTGAAACAAATATTTGCATTTTATTCTTTCTGCATGGTTTTGGAGTCAAGTCATAACATCATCTAGTCCACTTCCACTTACCCTATTGAGTTACAAACAACCATTAAAAGGAATGAGACACATAATCTTAAATCAATTAGACTTTTTTCTTTGATAGAAAACCAAAAAATCTAAGATTGTAGGGCCTTGATAGAATGGTGGAGAGTTAACTCTTCAAGGCCATAGGAACGATACTATAGAATACTAGAGAGTGTGAAATCTAGTAGTAACAATTAATGTTAGTTGGGAAAGCTCCTCTCACACATGAGTCAAACATGAAGTCAAGGATTTCCCCTCTTCCGTTCACCTAGTGGGACATTTGCAAGTTTGGGGATTTAAAGTGGCAAGTCCTCGGGGTGACACTACTTCTTCTTAGTTTTGGGTCGTGGATTTAG
>JASDQU010241176.1:0-15499 GCA_032191745.1 Picea mariana | reverse complement strand
GATAGTCAAGACTAGAAAATGGGCATGGGAAAGTCGGGACTAAATCCACAACCCAAAACTAAGAAGAAGTAGTGTCACCTTTAGGACTTGCCATTTTAAATCCCCAAACTTGCAAATGTCCCACTAGGTGAACGGAAGAGGGGAAATCTCAACCAAACACTTTGCTTGACTTCATGTTTGACTCATGTGTGAGAGGAGCTTTCCCAACTAACATTAATTGTTACTACTAGATTTCACACTCTCTAGTAATCTATAGTATCATTCCTATGGCCTTGAAGAGTTAACTCTCCACCATTCTATCAAGGCCCTACAATCTTAGACTTTTTGGTTTTCTATCAAAGAAAAAAGTCTAATTGATTTAAGATTATGTGTCTCATTCCTTTTAATGGTTGTTTGTAACTCAATAGGGTAAGTGGAAGTGGACTAGATGATGTTACGAGTTGACTCCAAAACCATGCAGAAAGAATAAAATGCAAATATTTGTTTCAATGAATTCTATCTGATGAAAAGAAAGGATCTGTTTTTCTTCTTAACACAAATATGCCTAAAAATCCACCTATAAAAGTAGAATGGAAAACTTTTGTTTTCTTCTTTTCAAATTACATGAGAAATCAAAACAAACTCTTCTTTTGCTTTCTCTTTCAATTATAATGAATGGACTCAATGACACTTGCAAAGAACCCAAAACCTAAAGAAGATGAAGAAAACAACCACTCAACTAGGCTAAAAGATTTCAAACACAAATATGCTTTCAACACTTGTTCAAACAAGAACCCAAACATGAAAAGTAAAGGAAAACCACTTTTGAAACCTCATAATTTAAGTATAAAGGATCAAAGATCAATGCAAAGTTGCAGTAAAGCCAAAAAGTTCAGGAGTACATTCAAGGGATCAAAATTTTCCCAAGAAGACTAGAACAAGAAGCCAAAAAGAAGGCTTAATGCAACATAAGCAACCTACAAATCAATGAAAAGGATCCCCCCAAAAAACAAGTAAAATACTTAGAAGGCTTTGGAATCAAGGTAATAGAAGTTTGAATACTTACAACTGATGAGGTTCAAACTATTGATGGCTTGTACTCGACCAAAGTATTAAATTAACCTATGGCAGTCATGTACATTTCACAATTTAAAGAAATTAAAAACTCAAAAGAGGAAACAAAACATATGATACTCAATGAACTTCAATCAATCAAAGCCACAATCAACCATGGAGAATTCTAATTTAAAGGTTTGAGACAAAGTACTAACATAAATAAGGTAAAATAAGCTCCAAATGCACTAAGAACAAGGACTATTGATATTGTAACAATGCATACAAGGCGATGAACAAGGATTATCTCTCCCCAAGGAACTGTGGGAGGTAGATAATCATGACATTATTTCCCTGTACTCAGTTACGGAGGAGCGATGAAGCCTATAAAGTGGTGAAAAAACACAAATTTTCCCTAGATATGAGAAAAGGTTAAGTGTTTGACTCAGTGAAATTCCTAATGATGATGAGGGAAGGGGATAAATCAAAGAATATTCATACTATCATGAAGGATTAATTAACAAACAAACTTAAAAGGTTAGAAAACACTAAGTAAAGATCAAGATAATCGTTCCCCAGTGGAGTCACCAAATTCTGTTGTGGAAAATTTTCCCTTGCGGACAGGTGAAACCCCCCTTGGATCAAGACAACTTTGATCCAAGACAGAGAGAAACAAATGGTTTAATACCTTCCCACTAACTCTACTCTCTATTCCAACAATCATAATGAGAAGAGAAGTATATAATACTTACCTCTTTTTCATTGGTTGTCCTCGCTGCTCCAACCCTTGATCTTGATATCCAAGCTCCAGGAGAAGTGTTGTAAAGAAAAAAGCAATACCTCCTTCTTCTATGATATATTGTCAAGTAGAATATATCTATCTATGATGAATTAGACAACAATAGACCTGCACATAATGAACACACATGCATGAGGGAAATGGGCCAACTTATATACTAATGGAAATAAATCAATAGTGAACTACTTAGAATCTCAATATTGATGTTGCAACAAATCCTCCAAACTCTCCTTTACAACCCCTTAAATGTCACAAAATCATAGGTATGATGCTCTAAGTTCTCTCTCCTTTTCACTCCAGTATGGCCTCCATTATATAGGCATTGAGGCATCACAACCATAGGATAGTTTTGAGGAGAGAATGTGGTCAAGTGAGAATTTGGATGAACTAACAAGATTTCCTTGCCTTGAATAGAGTTAATCTCGAACCAATCCCTTAACCAAATGAGATCTCTCAGAAACAACCTCACAAATCAAGGAATGATGGTTGCAACTACTTCATCGCCCCACCATAATTGTGCACAGGGTGATGAACAAGGGATTATCGCTCCCTAATACACTCTTGGGGGTCGATGATCATGGTTTATCCCTCCTTGTATATGGGAAGGGGGGCGATGAAACTCAAACGAGGCCAAAATATCAAGGCGAAAGGTAGTATTTCACCCTCCAATGGGTAGGTTTCTTCTTCAACATGTCTAGGGATTATGACATACACTTTCTCATGGTAATGAAGTTGCGACACTCAAGTGTGACACTTGGTAAAGTGCGAAGCTTAGTTGTATAACATATGTGACACTTAAGTGCGACATTTGGTAATGAAACACTTGTGACACTTAAATGTGACATTTGGTAGTATGATACTTGCGACACTTATGACACTTAAGTGCGACATTTGGTAGTATGATACTTGTGACACTTACAAAACTTAGGTGTGTAACAATAGTGAATCTTTCATAAAGTACAATACACATTCTTTCGAAGCCATGCTTCAAGCCTGCTCTCAAAATATCTTATGTTGGTTGCACTCCATACTTTGTGTTATCACTCCAGGAAACTCTCCTAGGCTGTATGTCAGAGATGCCTGGTAACTTAATCTTTTGTAACTATTTTCTTAATAATAAATGTGGGTTTGGATCAAGTTGGATGAATGAATCACTCCTCACTCAAAACATGAATGAACACATTTAGATGGACAAGGCTTTCAACCACAAATGTTCAGAGAGTTTACAAGTAAATGGATGTGTGGAGAAATAACTATTATACCAGCAGAATCATATATAAAGCATATATGAATGGCCAATTACAATAATCACAGAAATACTTGCAAAGTTTAATTTATGAATGCAATGATAAGATGACAGTTATCAGGCATAAATAAACATAACAACATGAATATCATATCCAGGTTCAAGTACATAATAGGTAAGAAGATGAAATCTGAACAAGTTATGACAAAAGAATCTTGTATTACTCAATATGAAAATGAGAAGCTTGAGTTTACAATAATGTGAAAAAGTCTCCAAAGTCGAATCTTCAGCCTCAAAGACTGAATTTCCCCCCACATTTCTCCAAGACTCTAGACTTTTTATAGTCTTTACATCAAGAAAACAGATTCTATAAAAGAGGATCGAATAATACTAAATATAGTAATATCAAACTAATTACAAAACAATAGGAATCAGATCCTATGAAAAAGGAATCCAATCATATCCTAATACTAAATCTTTGACAGCTGCTCCTATGCTAGATAGTGACTAAGCCTCTGACTCTCTTTAATTGACATTTGGAAGCTAATCTGTTCATCTTTCAATTAAAAATAGGATGATCCTTGAGCCTTTTCTTCCTTAAATTTGCCTCAAGACCTTGAAGAAGAAGTAGTCTTTACTCATCTTAATGTTAATAATCATTTGGAACTCTTCTCGACAGTTTAAGTCTCAAAAAGATTCGAGCTGAACAAAAATATTAGCACTCCGCCTAGTTCTGCACTTTCGGTGGCTAAGGAAAGTTGTGCAAACTGAAATAACCACCGAAAAGGAAGGCTTTAGTAGACTTCTTCAAAATATTAGAACTGTAATTCTTTTGGCTTCCTTTCCTTCAATGCTGCTCCTTTGGTGTACATGGAACAAATAGAGGTTCCCTTCCCTTCATTGCGAGTTTTCCAATATTGAGAGGATGAAACCCATCTACATTCTTTTCTATGTTTATTGTACTCAGTATTTTCCTTTCATTGATGTGTGGTGATAGTGGAAGCTGGACCAAGATGCCATGTACTTCAATATCGACATTCAGGTCAAGAACTGCTTCCAGAAGATTTTCTTTTGATACACCTCCTGGTAATTATACATTAATGGATTTTAATCCAACCTCTGCACATGCTTTCCTCTTCATGCATACATAAGTCTGGGAATCTTCCTTCACACCCACAATTATAACAGCCAAAACAGGCACCTTGACATATTTCTGGGAGAGATAAGTGATGTCTTGGGCAACCTCGTTGTGAATAGATTGGGCAATGGATTTCCCATCGATATCAAATCAATGGAAACCCTCGTTTTCCTTCATGAAACCAGAGAAAGAGGAGTCTGTATGGATAATCCGGATACAACGCTGCCATTATAAGATCCCCCTCATTCTCCCTATCTTCATCATCCACCGCAATGACAAAATTTCCTTGGTGAATGACTTCTATAGCATTAGGGATGGACCAGAACCCCTTTGATGGGCAATCAAGATCGACATCATCTTCACTAATGAAAACTTGATTATCAGTTTTAGTGATGATATCTGCTGTCACAGTACCGAATGCAATTGCATCTGTCTCTATGCCTTGGCACTCAACATTGATGTGTAAATGTAGTTTCCGTCTCTTAACCAGAAAAATGACAATTTCTGTGCACAGAAAATGAAAAACACCAAAAACCCATCATCAATAGACTTATGACTGAGTTTGACCCGATGACTTGGCTTTTTCAAGAAGAGAAGGCTTTAAATAGTAATTTAAGAAAAACCATGCGCCCCATATGCTATCCCCCTGCCTGGCACACTTCTTTCCCACTTTGGAGAGACTATGGAGCTCTTCTGGCTCCTGGATATGGGACCCCAAACCGACCTCCAAAATTTCAGAAGAATCATTCGGCCAAAATGGCAGAGGGCTTATCTCCATGACAATGAACTTTGACAAGACCATGTGTAACAATATTTCACCAAGATACTCTCACCCCGTTGATATCAGTGAAAAGAAAGCTTACCATAATCAAATACCCTTTGTCGTTCTCATAAATAGTTTTTTTTTGCTGTAACAGGTCCACATGAATTTCTCTTCACTCCTGAAAAATCATCCGACCAAGATGGTGTATGACCCTGAATTTGAATATCAAGGTCTTTGTTTCTTTCAAAAGGTGAAGACGTGGGCAAAGAGTATTCATTCTCATTGTCCAAAGAATACATAGCTTATCGATGAGGAGTGGATAGGTATAGTGCTTGGCATTTGCGCTGGACTTCGACTTGTGAGTTGGGCTTATGACTTGGACCTATGGGTCCTTATAATTTTGGTTAAAAAAGGAAAACCCGAGAGGTAGGTTAGGTAAAAAAAAAATTTGAAATATGAATAGACTTAGATATATGGAATAGGTATGGATTAAGGTCTTAGGTCACTATGCACACACCACTCTTGTTTTGATAATTTTTTACAAAAACTTAATAAAAACTAGGAACACATCCAAATCAAAAATCTCGGGTAGGATTGATCGTGTTTTGATTTTGCAGGTCAATATGGCAGATCCAAAAGACCATCTAGGAAATGATGAGGTATATCAAGGTTTGATGGAAGATTAAGAGATCATGACAAATGGCCAAAAGACAAAATTTAATGTAAATATGCTCAAAACACTTTCGAATTTTGAATACAAATTTGAGTGCTAACATCTGGCTCCAACTGGGATGGAGATCTCCCTGTGAGGTTTCCAAGAACCTAGTAGTTCCAGTCGCCTTTACCATTGGGCATGGAGTCATCTGGCCCTTACAATTGATCCCTTCAAACCTGTGACCTGCCTGTAGCCATCTTGCAATCTTCTCAACAATCATCCTCAATTTGTATTGTATCTAGTCCATTGGGCCATGGAATCATTAATAGCCTCACTAGATCTCTGCAATCCGTCCAAAAATGTTCAACTGTAAACCTGCTAGAAATACCTCACATCCATTGGGCTATGGAGTCTCAAAAGATTATTTCAAAACCTAATCCAAATCCTGCAACTTATTGAAGAAAACTAAAAACATCTAAAAGAATCTACTTGATCATAGGGAGAGCTTATTCTTCTGCCTACTCCTACACTAATCAGTAGAGGAAAATTGATCAAGTAAAACTAAATTTCCAATGCAACCAAGAAAGTAATTGACTTACTGATATCATGCTTGATTTTTTCCCAAAATATAAAAGAAACCATATATTGTGGCAATGCAATTTGAAAAGATGACAAGACCAACCTTCATCTGACAAAAATGTTTTTGGATTTATGCTGCTCATAGACTCCAAATAGTCAGCTAAAGGGTCATCAAATTCACAAAGAAATACCTCTTTGGATTGCTGATCCAATTGTAAATTGAAATGATGTTGAAGGCTGCCTTTGCTAATCTCACTATTGAATGCAGGCTGCTCGAGATCTGCTGGAGAAATATATAGTATGGACCGCTGATCTGGACTTTTCAGCTCCTCACCTTCTTCTTCATAGCTGCTGCAATCTACTTTTATCTGCAAGTCTGGAAAATGTGGGCTGCTCATAGTATTTGCCACAGATCTGAAATATGCTGATTTATTACTTTCTCCTACTGACTCAGATTCATTTCTTTTTCCTGCTGATATATGCATTGGTTCTTTGACATCAATACATCCAAAAGAGACATGCTGATTTTGATCAATATTTAAAACAATAGACACATCTGATATGATGTCAGATATGTCACTATTATCCTTCAACACCTCTTGACCTACATGGTAAATTTATTCTTCGACAATAGAATCTTTATCACAAACTTGATCTTTGTGACAAGAAAAAACTTTATGAAACGAAGAAAATTCTTCACAACATCCTTCAAAAAGATATTCAACTGGAAAATAATCTTTACAAAAGGAATCGAAGGCTAAATAAAAATCTGTCAAAGAAATAACACTTGCATTTGGGAGAGATCGACACCATTCAAGAGTGATCCCCTCTAATGAGAAATAGAAGAGCCGGATCTGAACATCCTCATGCACAACTTGCAACCGATGCATGCAATCATGAAAGTCCAACAAATGTTCAGCTGACACTTCCCACTCTTCACCTCAAAATCTGGGAAGGCTTCTTTTCCATTCATCTCTACTAGGTACTAGATTAGGGAAGCCAACAATATTTGAAAAATCATAGAAGGAATACCTCTTGTTCCTTTCATACCAGTGGAGTCGTCAACAGATTTCTGAACAACGGAGTCGCCATTAAATCTATCCTTCATGGAGTCACCAGATAGATGACTATAACCAAATGATGTCCAGGCTTTGTCTATCATCAAAGCTGGATCTATGTCATCTCCCAGGGAAGCTGAGCTTCAATCTCCTTTTCCCCGGCAACGACGCCAATTTGTTATCACTCTAGGAAACTCTCCTAGGTTGTATGTCAGAGATGCCTGATAACTTAATCTTTTGTAACTATTTTCTCAATAATAAGTGTGGGTTTGGATCAAGTTGGATGACTGAATCACTCATCACTCAAAACATGCATGAACACATTTATATGGACAAGGCTTTCAACCACAAATGTTTAGAGAGTTTACAAGTAAATGGATGTGTGGAGAAATAACTATTATACCAACAGAATCATATATAAAGCATATATGAATGACCAATTACAATAATCACAAAAATACTTGCAAAGTTTAATTTATGAATGCAATGATAAGATGACAATTATCAGGCATAAATAAACATAACAACATGAATATAATATCTAGGTTCAAGTACATAATAGGTAAGAATATGAAATCTGAACAAGTTATGGAAAAAGAAGCTTGTATTACTCAATATGAAAATGAGAAGTTTGAGTTTACAATAATGTGAAAAAGTATCCAAAGTCGAATCTTCAGCCTCAAGGACCGAATTTCCCCCCTCATTTCTCCAAGACTCTAGACTTTTTATAGTCTTTACATCAAGAAAACAGATCCTATAAAAGAGGATCGAATAATACTAAAAATAGTAATATCAAACGAATTACAAAACAATAGGAATCATATCCTATGAAAAAGGAATCCAATCATATCCTAATACTAAATCTTTGACAGCTGCTCCTATGCTGGATAATGACTAAGCCTCTGACTCTCTTTAATTGACATCTGGAAGCTAATCTGTTCATCTTTCAATTAAAAATAGGATGATCCTTGAGCCTTTTCTTCCTTAAATTTGCCTCAAGACCTTGAAGAAGAAGTAGTCTTTACTCATCTTAATGTTAATAATCATTTGGAACTCTTCTCGACAGTTTAAGTCTCAAAAAGATTCAAGCTGAGAAAAAATATTAACACTCTGCCTAGTTCTGCACTTTTGGTGGCTAAGGAAAGTTGTGCAAATTGAAATAGCCACTGAAAAGGAAGGCTTTAGCAGACTTCTTCAAAATATCAGAACTATAATTCTTTTGGCTTCCTATCCTTCAATGCTGCTCCTTTGGTGTACATGGAACAAATAGAGGTTCCATTCCCTTCATTGCGAGTTTGCCAATGTTGAGAGGATGAAACCCATCTACATTCTTTTCTATGTTTATTGCACTCAGTATTTTCCTTTCATTGATGTGTGGCGATAGTGGAAGCTGGACCAAGATGCCATGTACTTCAGGATTGACATTTAGGTCAAGAACTGCGTCCAGAAGATTTTCTTTTGATACACCTCCTGGTAAGTCTACATTAATGGATTTTAAGACAACCTCTGCACATGCTTTCCTCTTCATGTGTACATAAGTTTGGGAATCTTCCTTCACACCCACAATTATAACAACCAAACCAGGCACCTTGCCATATTTATGGGAGAGATAAGTGACATCTTGGGCAACCTCATTGTGAATAGATTGGGCAATGGATTTCCCATCGATATCAAATCAATGGCAACCCTCATTTTACTTCATGAAACCAGAGAAAGAGGAGACTGTATGGATAATCCTGATACAATGCTGCCATTATAAGATCCCCCTCATTCTCCCTATCTTCATCATCCATCGCAATGACAAAATTGCCTTGGCGAATGGTTCTATAGCATTAGGGATGGACTAGAACCCCCTTGATGGGCAATCAAGATCGACACCATCTTCACTAATGAAAACATGATTATCAGTTTTAATGGTGATCTCCGTTGTCACAGTATCGAATGCAATTGCATCTGTCTCTATGCCTTGGCGCTCAACGTTGATGTGTAAATGTAGTGTCCGTCTCTTAACCAGAAAAATGACAATTTATGTGCATAGAAAATGAAAAACACCAAAAACCCATCATCAATAGACTTATGACTGAGTTTGACCCGATGACTTGGCTTTTTAAAGAAGAGCAAGCTTAAAATAGTAATTGAAGAAAAACCATGTGCCCCATGTTCTATACCCCCACCTGGCACACTTCTTTCCCACTTTGGAGAGACTCTGGAGCCCTTTTGTCTCCTGGATATGGGACCCCAAACCGGCCTCCAAAATTTCAGAAGAATCATTCGGCCAAAATGGCAGAGGGCTTATCTCCACGACAATGAACTTTGACAAGACCATGTGTAACAGTATTTCACCAAGATACTCTCACCCCGTTGATATCAGTGAAAAGCAAGCTTACCATAATCAAATACCCTTTGTTGTTCTCATAAATAGTTTTTTGTTGCTGTAACAGGTCCACATTAATGTCTCTTCACTCCTGAAAAATCATCTGACCAAGATGGTGTATGATCCTGAATTTGAATATCAAGGTCTTGGTTTCTTTCAAAAGGTGAAGACGTGGGCAAAGAGTATTCATCCTCGTTGTCCAAAGAATACATAGCTTATCGATGAGGATTGGACAGGTATAGTGCTTGGCATTTGCATTGGACTTCGACTTGTGAGTTGGGTTTATGGCCTTGACCTGTGGATCCTTATACTTTTGGTTAAAAAAGGAAAACCCAAGAGGTAGGTTAGGTAAAAAACAAATTTGAAATATGAATAGACTTAGGTATATGGCATAGGTATGGATTAAGGTCTTAGGTCACTATGCACACACCACTCTTGTTTTGATAATTTTTTACAAAAACTTAATAAAAACTAGGAACACATCCAAATCAAAAATCTCGGGCAGGATTGATCATGTTTTGATTTTGCAGGTCAATATGGCAGATCCAAAATACCATCTAGGAAATGATGAGGTATATCAAGGTTCGATGGAAGATTCAGAGATCATGACAAATGGCCAAAAGACAAAATTTAATGTAAATATGCTCAAAACACTTTCGAATTTTGAAGACAAATTTGAGTGCTAACACTTTATTTCCTTCATGTTTAATATGCCATGACAAAGCACAATTGATATAATTAATATAAAGGTTTCTTATTGTTTAATTAATTATAAAACAATGGAAATTAAATAACATAGCTACTTAAAAATTGTACAATTAAACCTTTATACTTCAATACTCACAACCCATACTTAAACCATGTCTATCAATTCATGGGTTGTCTCCTCTTTGTATGTTAGCACCTATTAGAAGACATCCATGGACAAGTGTAAATTAATTATTTAAATATAAATATCACAACAAACATGAAATCTTAAGTAAGGACGAAAACATAAATAATAAAAAAATTTGCGATCAACCCTTTTATTCCTTGTCGTCTTGTTTTATGTTTTCAATGGGCTCTATTTTTTTTTCTTTTCTCCAACGAAACAATTGAAAATCAATATTTCACGTGATAAATAAATTTGATGTACATAAAATAATAAATCAATCATTACTTACCTCTGATGCACATTGTAGTTGGGATGGCTACTCTTGCAACACAATTATGTTTATTTCTTTTACCATCTCCTTTTACACTTTTTTGGACATCCCTATTATCATGTATTGGTTTTCTCCTCATTTGTCCCTTGGAATTTTCAAAATATCCCTGAAAAAAAAATAAAAATCTAGGAATCATCAGATATAAAAATTACGTAATTTTTTTACAAAATAAGATACTAGTGCGTATAGGAAATTCTCCTTGTGAAATATAGAAAGGGAAAGCAAGAAAAATAGTGAGGAAATTAGGGTTTCCAATACCAAAGGTAATTATGAAACCCTTTTTTATTGGGAATGCATTGAAAATTGTTTGAATCAAATAGGGGAAAGATTAAGATGATTAATAGAATGAAATCATATACCTGGAATTTCTCCTATGTGCATTTGTATGTGACTTACTATAATCTCTTTCAAATTTGGCTCTTAAAAAAATCCACCCACTCTGAAGTCTTTGCTGGTAAATCTCTCTTGCACAATTCTGCTCTCTAATTTTTGGCAAACGAATGAAAGAATGAATGGGGTTTCAATTTATAAACACAAAAACTGAAATTCCTGTTCATTTTTACATTGTAAATTTTGGCACATTGGTGATAAACGTGTGAGTCGTTTTTTTTTGTAACTTACTTTTTCAGTGCGCTATACAATGAGTAGCACACTGGTGTAGTTTGTACTCATAACATGCTGACTCATTTTTTCCTAATAAATTTCAACTCATTGAAAGTAAGAACACACTATTTTTATAACTGGCTTCAATCGGTGCGTTATACAGTTTGTACCACATCGATGCACTGCGTAAGTACGCATGCACCAACAAACAATTTAATTTACAAAATGAAAATACAAACATCCAAATTTACATTTTTTGGAGGTTTTGTTTTGAGGAGGAAATAACGAAGTTCAGTCTTCAATACTTCTCTCAATTTAAAGCATTGTTGTGTTTGTTTTATACAAGCGCATCAAGGTGTCCTTATATGATTAAGTGCACCGTTAATTTATAAAAGTTATTCAAAATTGTGTTTGAAGTTAGATTGTTCTATGCTTCCCAAGATGATGATTTTGGCTCAAATGTAGGAAACAAGGAATTATAAGATCAAATGGACAATTTTTCAGATTCCAACTAATTTCATATCATTGCAAGTCCTTCAAGTTCTTCCCCGCTGATTGCAATACGTCTATATTTTATGTATAATTCATTTATCTCATTGAGTTTATGTTATGTTTGTAGGTGCAGTTGAATAATTGTTCAATGAAATTTACAAGAACAAGATTCAGGATCGAGTTCAGATGCACAAGATATTCTAGTAGTCCCAAATTTTTGCAAACTCTTACCAGGAGAAAGATACCACAAAAAAATGTTTGATGGAAATAGACACTTTCTTTACCCCTACCAATCGTAACATGCCATTTTCCAGCAATC
Source organism: Picea mariana (assembly GCA_032191745.1). NCBI lineage: Eukaryota > Viridiplantae > Streptophyta > Pinopsida > Pinales > Pinaceae > Picea > Picea mariana. Next base: position 3,236 of record JASDQU010241176.1, on the reverse strand, counting down.
AACCTAGGTCAACGATATTACACCGTGAATTGGATCTCTTTTATGGAGACACCTCGTAGTGTGTAAGAAAAAATGATTAAGTAATTGTATTTTTGGATTATCAATGGAACTAATGTAAATGTTTTGTTTAATTTGATTTTTTTTTTATAAAGTGTTTGGTTGCATGCTTATAATTTATTGGGAAAAACATTCCATTCTTCTAATAAATGTTTAAACATATTAAATGCATTGTGTTACTAATATTATCGATGTAATGTTCAATATTTTTACAATCAAGATTCTGATGACGAGCGACCTGTCTACCATCTGTTGTTGCACCCCACTATGATGTCAATTCACAAGCTTGTTGTTAAAAAATCATAGCCCAGACATGAATCATACCTAGATTGGTTGAACCGACCACCTATTCAATTCCCACTACGTCCTGATTCACCAATTCAAAACCTCTATAGTAACACTAGTTATTCATGTGTTGTAGATTAAGACAATGATATAGAGGTTGGTATGGATGATTTATTATGGGACGCTCAATCCATGGAGGGAATGTTCTTACATGCATTCCATAAAACTAGGGGATGATGTTGATGTTGTAGATACCTTCTTCAAAAGCCTGAAATCTGCTTCCACCACCCCTCTCTTTGGTCGATCAGGGTCAAAGTCTACCCATATGGGGAAAAAAATGTTACTATACAAATTGAAAGCAAAATATGGTATGTCAAACGCATGTTTCTCAACACTTTTGAGGTAAATAACCATTAAGTCTGATAATTTTTTAAGGAATATTTATTGATTAAGGTTGGTTGTCATTGATGTCAACCCTTGAAGAAAGACCCATAGCACAAAGGTTTGGGTAATGGACCCAATAGTGTTTGATGTAAATATGACTCATTATTGCTTTTTCATGGTTGATAAGAAGTAAATATGGATGAACTCCAAAGTGGTCCCCTTATGGTGAAAGCCCTCACGGGAAGACGNGACGCTTTGTGGAGTAAGAGAACCCATGCTTAATTGTGGAATAATGAGATGAAGTAAAGTGAATTTGTCAGGGAAAATATCCTATATGGATAGTTCTTGTCATGTCATTTCCGGTGGTATGTGGAATGTCACATAATTCCTCACGGTTAGAGAGTTACGGCCATGAGAAGTTGAAGACCCTAGGTTTGGGTAATGGACTCAAGTTTGTTTGATGGGTAACGGTATGAGTTATGATATATTTTCAGATAATACTATTATATATGGATAGTACATGTCATGCCATTTTTAGTGGTATGTATAACATCACATAACTCCTCACGATTTGAGAGTTACGGCCTTACGAAGTTGGAGGACCCTCATATGTCATCTAGAAGCCCCAAAAGGTCAAAGTAATCAAAGTGGTTTAAGAGATTTTAAAAGGTAAATAATAAAGTGAAGTGATGAGTGTATTATAATTCAAAGTGAATACAAAATAAATTATTTCAATAATAATTTTAATGGAGAAATTAGATGTGGACCAGACCCTAAAATAAGGAAAGTGGGGCCAAGTGACCTAGAAGATGTTTTTAAGGAAGCTACTTGGAGAGTATAAATAAGAGGCAAGGCTCTCTCATTTGAATCACACTTGAGAATATTGAATATATATAGGTGTATTATGTTTACAAATGATATCTAAGCCAAAATTATGAGGAAAGTGAAGAAAAGAAGGCCGAAATGCAAGGAAGGATAAATTCTTTTGATGGTGCTTTCTAAGGTATGCTATTTTCAGGTCATCTCACCATTTTTGCTATAACTTTTTTTCTATAATGATTCAGATCCTGAAATTTCTATTCAAGTGAGAAAACATATCCAAGTATCTGTGGTTAAAAATTAAGCTTGTGGGTCGTTGTATTCTGGGAGTTACATTTTGTGGAAAATAGGGTTTGTGGCTAGTCCTGAAACTAGTCAAAATCAGGTGTTTCGGGTAAAAATGTCATAACTTCTTCATAAAAGATCCAAATTCAGTGAGACAAAATGTGTTGGTTAGGGTACAATATGTAGTATTCTTTGTAATATTTTTAGATCATTTCATCAAATATTTTGTGCGGGGAACGCTCTACAAGGTCACTCTCTAGAATAAGCCAGAATTCAACAAGGTTTGTCATTTTTGCTATAACTCCTTTTCTAAGAGGTTACAAGTAGTTCCACTTGGAGGAATTGCATAAAACACACTGAAGAACATTGTGTATCAGTTTCAAAGTTTTATACATTACAAGTTCAAAGTTAGGATTACTTCAAGTCAGGGTTGTTGACTAATCCAAAACTAGGCATGTGAGACTAAAGAAAAGTTTGATGAAAATGATAGTATATTGTTTTTAAAGTTAAGGAAGGTTTGCAGAAATGTGATCATATACACCAGGTCTATTACAGAGATAGAAAACATATTTGGATGATAAAATTTATGAGGGCTTTTGGTTGTGGCACATGTTGAGTACATGGTTGAGACAAGTAGTTGATGAGTTGACACATACATGAAGTGCATAGTTGATGATGTTGGTAAATATTGATGATTCATAGTTTATGATTAGTTGACACATGATTGGAACATACTTGGTACATGGTTGGATGCACTTGGTTATGGTACAGGTTGATTACAGGTTGGTGCATGGTTGATGCACTTGTTTATGGTACAGGTTGATTACACGTTGGTACATGGTTGATGCAATTGTTTATGGTACAGGTTGATTACAGGTTGGTGCATGGTTGATGCACTTGTTTATGGTACATGTTGATTACAGGTTGAGGTAAAGGTTGATGTATGGTTCAGACTTATTGGTACAGGTTTATAGCAATATCTCTCCCAGTGATAGTGTGACAGTGGTTCCATAATTCTACTTCTACTTCAGGGTGGCAGGACGGGGCAATGACAGGTGGTTGTAGCCACCTTTCGGTTGTAGCTGGAGAACATTGGGGGTTGTAGCCTCCTTCTAGTTGAAGCCAGAGATTTGGGGAGTTGGCGCTTCCCTCAGATTGTAGTTTGAGAAACTAGGAGGTTGGAGCCTCCTTCCAGTTGCAGCTGAAAACAAAGGAAGTTGGTGCTTCCAATGAATGTAATTCTTCAATACATATAAGAAAAAACATTCCGTGGTTTTATCCCGATTTGGGTTTCCACGTAAAACACTGGTGTACTGTGCATGTGTGTGATTGTGTATTTATTACTGCTCATTATTGAATAATAATTCTACATTGATATAACATTTGAAGAAAAATGATTATAATTA
>JASDQU010241175.1:87961-98708 GCA_032191745.1 Picea mariana | reverse complement strand
GGATGTGGTATCAAAATTTTTATACTTATATGTTGGGACTTGGCTTTACAAGGAGAAAAGCAGGTTATTGTATGTATTTCAAATTAATTAGTGATCATCTTATTTATTTGGTCTTGTATGTGGATGATTGTTGCTGATAGGAAACAATAAGGAGATTATCCAAGATGTGAAAACTTTGTTTTCCTCTAAGTTTGACATGAAGGATCTTGGTGCTACAAATTTAATTTTGGGGATGGAAATTAAAAGAGATCGAGAAAACATGAAACTCTCGTTAAATTAGAGGAAATATGTAGAGACAATATTGCAGAGATTTAAATGTAGGAATGTAAAACGATCAAGGTTCCTATTCATGTAGGTGTAACCTTATTTGTATATCAATGTCCAAAGACATAGGAAGAGGAAGAGGTCATCTCTCATGTTCCATATGTTAGTGCGATTTGTAGTTTGATGTATGCAATGGTATGTACTAGATCGGACATTGCACATGCATTGGGAGTTTCGAGCAGGTATATGCCAAAACTAGGGAAGGAGCATTGAACAATAGTAAAGAGGGATTTCAGGTATTTGCATGGCACTACTAGTTATGGATTATGCTACCAAGGAAGACGAGTGTTATAGAAAAAAATTCCACACCTATGCATTTGTGCCATGGACTAACCCTTTCCCTTGGCTTTCTAAAACATTTTCTCAGCTTGCCTCATTAGAATAATCTAAAAAACATGTATTTTTCACATATCCATGGGTTCATTTGATGAAAATCATGGAAATCCATGAATTCCTAGTTTACAACCCACAGATGCCCTCAAAAATTGGAAAAAATAAAATAATTCTGAGTTTTCCATAATGCTTTTCAATTGGGATCATTTCCCAACATCCGCATGCCCGTACAAAATGGATTCCAACTTCCCCAACCTCTCGAGGAAGATATAAAAGAACCATTGAGGGATAATACATGACATGTATTTTGTTGTAAGGTTATGATGCTGAGATCTAGCAAGCCCCCCTTTCCTTATTATCCTCTAAGTAACATTCCCCAATCTGGAAACTCCTTTTATAGTGCCTCTTTCCTATTTATATAGCGATAGGATGTCCCCTTATCCCTATTTGGGATATCCAATGAAGATTATTGTGGCTGAGATGATGCTTGAAGGATTCAAATTGGCTCCGAAGCAATGTCGAAAGCGAGTCAGGTTGTAATTAACCTCTTTATTTGGTGCTAATAGAAGAGATTGTTTTCCCTCCAAATTGTGTATTCAATGCAATATTGTGTGTATTTTCTTATCATATTTGGTTTGAATATATTAAATAAAATGTATATTGTTTGATCATATAACTACCTCATAGTAGTGCTTGTCTCTATTCAATTTTGTAGGATGGTTTTGGAAAAGGATCGGGATCTCTTAGAGAAGCAGGAGAAGGGATCGACATCAAACGAGATACTTAGGGTGCACTCTTTATCCTCTCCTTTCTCTACTTTCTCCTAGCCAAAGTAGTTATTCTTTTAGTTTTGTATGCTTTTTTGTCGGGGAAGACTTCCAATCTTCTCAATACAATCTTGCTTTGTCGTGATTTGACCCAAAGTCATGGGGGAAATATCCTGTCAACAAAATTGGTGACCATACTGGGGAATTATCCTATTTTGGGTCACTTTCTTGTTTCTTTCCTTGCTGTGTTTTCTGTATTTTTTTAGTCTTTTCACAGATTTTTTAGCCTCTCAAGAATTGTTGTCAAGTACCAAAGTTCTCTTTCTTGGAGTGGCTTTTTATTTTTCTGAGTTTTCCAAGCCATACGTGAGTTGCATCACTACAGCTCATGGACATCCATGTTTTTCTCTTCTACATCTCTTGGATATCCACGAGTTGTACTGCATACAATCACGGACCTGTGTCAAATTGGAGTTTGGTTTGCTCAGTTTTTCAGGTTGTCCTAAGTCTCTACTTGGCTTTGCTTTGTTGAAATATGAAAGCGTCTTATACATAAAAATAAAAGATTTTGCTTTAGTTATTTTGTATAAGGTTTGTTTAGTTGACTGGAAGATCAACCTTGTTTTTTCTGAATATCCAGACTCACTGAGTTTTCAGTGGTTTCCTGGATGAGCACTTTCTATCTCTATACCTACTTTTCCTTAGTTCAAAAAGAAAAATTACATTTCTTTGTTTTTATTTCTTTTGTAAACGAAAAAGAACAAAAATATGATTGTTTTCTTTATTCTCCTTTCTTGAACCCTTTCCTCTCATAATTACAAGAAAAGAGTCAGTTATTTAGCATTTAGGTAGTTTCATTTCCATAGAACTTTGGTCGTGGTAGCCTTGTATTGGAAAAAGAAAAGAATCTAGTAGTGCAAGTTTTGCATTTAGATTTCCGAAAATAAAATTGTAGTTTTCATTTCAAAGTGTATTAAATATTGCATTCAAAATGTCTTGATTTCATTGAAAAGAAAAAGATTTTTCTTTGTAAGCGTAGTTGCATCCATTTTTCATTTGAAGAAACTGCATTATGTTCTTATTTTTCATTATTTTTGGAGTCAGTATGAACATCACCAAGGTTGCACCCACACCCTTTCTGAGTAAAGAACAACCCATTAAAATGAATGCTTAAATAAAATCCATTGTAAACTTTCATTTTTCTAGGGTAAACGAACAAGTTAAAGCTAGGGCGTTGGTGTAGGTTGGAGAGTAAATTTCTCCAAGGCCACTAAACCAACAAAGGTCTCTAAGATAGGGAGTGAAGATTCCATATGTCATATAGGTTTAGTCTGAAAGCTCTTCTAACACAAGAGTTAAACATGAGGTCACATAAGGAATAGCCAAGGATATTCCCCTTCAAATCTGGACTGAGTATAGTGGAGAGATCATGTATTGGGGGTTTTGATTGTTCCCATACTTCCATGAGAGGCGGTGCTTTCTAGGTTTTGGGATTCTCTAACCCACACGTTCGATCCTGACTCTTGATTGTACCCCTTGGGCATTGAATACAAGATGGTAACCATAGTTGATTCTCCTAGGTACATCACAAGATGAATAAGGGGGCTTGGTATAGTACCTAGGGAAGATTTTGCATCACATATTTTAGTACTACTGGAGGGTTCCTCGAGAAGAAAGAACACTTGCACTGGATAAGGTTGATCTGTGGAGGTCAGGAAAATTCTTCTCATACCTTAGTGCATTCGTCCACGTGACTTAATCAACCTTTGCCTTCGTCCGGAAGGGCCGGATCCCACTTTGATGTTGTTTTGGTCCCAATACCTAATCCACTTGAGTCAGAATCTTGACAGAGTTTTTTGTGTTTGTATTTTCTTTAGGTCTTTTCTAGTGGTGTGATTAGTGAATGTAGTTCAACTTTAGGGAGGCGATTCGATTGTCACAAAGATATAATCACTCAAAGTGACTCATCAATCACCCCAAAGATAGAGGATAATTCAAGGCCTTCCACTTGAGGAATACATTGGAAATAATTCTCCCCTACCTCCAAAAAGGTGTCGGATTTACCCATCCAACACTTTCATATCGGTTGGTCAGACTGAGATCATAAACTTTGAACCTCCAAAATTTAACACTTTGGAACCAGAGGGGTTACTCATTGAGGATCTTGGAGCTGAGGAGTTCACTCCGCACTTTAATCCTCCATTACCTGGGACTTTTCCATTTCTGGTCATGCAAATCACACCTCTTATATTAGACCTTGCTAATAGTATCCCTCTCCACCGAGCCACTATGGACGACACTCCACCGGTGTCAGGTTTGGGAGCCCATGCAACTCCCACCTCGATAATAGTAACCCAAGGAATCTTTCCTCCTAGTATGTTGAACCAAACTACTAGTGTGATTCAATCCACCATCGTCACATCGACCACCAGCGTTGCTTCGTTGGTCATTGGTCCCACTCAAATTTCAAGTGTAGTTGCATCATCTTCATCAACAATGAACGTTGTTTCATACAGAATGTTGTCGATGTATGCGCTTAACACATTGGTTAGTTCTCATCCAATATCCTTCTCTTAGAATGTGGGTGTAGGGAGCACTCCAACTCCTTACCAAGTCGTGTCTTGGGGTGAAGGACACATTCCTCTGTTAGCCCCATTCATTGGAAGTGGACCTTTCCAATCTTCCATACCTAACCTCGCATGGGGATGTGGATCCTCTATGGGTAATGTATCCCAATACTCTAGTATGTCGTCTACATCGACCCCATTCACAATTTACAATGGGTTTGGGAGTAACCCTTTCACTACATCTGCAATTTCTCCAAGGGGAAACCCCTTCCTAGGTCAATCCATTCCATGGAAAGGACCTTTGTATTCGTTAGGGGAACCGTTGGGGAGCACCCCTTTCTAAGGATAGTGGAATCCCTCTTAATGGATGTTGCAAGGGGGCAACCCCTTTCCCAATCAGTCTACCCCCATGCTAATATTTTTTCCTTTCCATGGGGGTCCGCTGGGGGAAACCTCAGTTTTCCTCTCGAGAATCAGATGGGTGGAGGATTTCCTCCATTCAACCAAGGGCTAGAAGGTTTTATCCCAAGATTTGGTTCAACTGTAAACTCTTTCTAGAAACTTGGTGCCAGTTACAACCCAGGACCTTCTTTTCAGGCTTCCAATCAGTCAATGATGCAACCTCGACTACCATTTATGRAAACACTRCATTTTACAGACTTATCCAAGTTGATGAATGATCCCATCCATCAAGATCCTAGTTTTCCTATGGYCCCAATAAATCTACCTTCAKACATACCCAAGTTTGAAGGGAAAAGTGGTAAGGATCCATAGGACCACATGACAATGTTCCACTTGTCACAGTGTTCRTCCAACTCACTTAATGATGATTYGATTTAATTGTGTTTTTTCCAAYGTACTCTTACTRGAGGYGCTACCAAGTGGTACATTGAAATTGAAATGGGGAAGTACTTGACTTTCAACGATTTATCCATGTTTTTCCTAAACCATTTCCAACTCCCTATCCAGAATGAATGAGAAGGAAAATATTGATTAAGGCTATGGTTCCACCTAAGTTCCTCCTTGAATGGTCCCTGAGATCTCTACTCCCCTATATTTCAAAGGACATTGCAACTTCGAGGGTGTTTTCAAAGGAACAAACAATTTTTCGAGTGCAATAGTTAGAGCTCATATAATCTCAATTGGCATGCTCTATGAGATTATTCTGAATTCTCCGAGGTATACTCTCAACTTGGAAAAGACAAAGTATAACCCACATGCAAATGGCATAGTGGGTTCTTCTCAAATGAAAATCACAGACCTAGCTACTAGTCAGATGTAAAAGCTTGCTATTCAACAACCTGCAGCCAGTCTAGCCTCTGGCTCAACCACCCCCACCACCCAGTATTCGAACGTACATTTGGTGCAAACAAATACTTAAAAGGGTCCTCAACAACCCATAGAGAAGAAACAAGGAAAGGGTAAGAAGGATGGTGGGGGAAATAACAAAAAATATGATAAGAATGATGAGAGGTCCAAGGATGAAAAAAGGAAAGTGAAGTTTCCTTGCAAGCTTTGTGAAGAGGATCACCTTCCACATCAATACCCATGAATGGAAGAAGTCCAATATCTTATAAATTTGAATCAACAGCAGTAGCCTGTTGTATTGAAGAATTCATTTCCATAAGGGAAGAATTTGTGGGGTGGTTCTTCCAAATTCAACCAGCAAGGGGGCACTTCAAGTGTGCCTTCGTCTGATGGATATCAAGGGGTAGTAAACATGCTTATCCATTCGAAGCTAAAGGATTTAGATTTTTCGAAAATATCTTTGAATTACGATAATCCAAAGTCGACTGAGAAGGGTAAGAAAACTTCAAAAGATCAAGCCCATCTCCACATAGAGAAGCCTTGAAAAGAGACAATGTCGCACATACCTAAGGGTGTTTATAAACGGAAAATGTATAACCCCAATGCAAGAGATGCTCCCAATTATTCGATTGTTGAGGATTTGGCTTAGACACCTTTTGCAATGTCTTCTTTGGAGGTGCTCCAAAGTTTCCCCTCGTTGTGTTGTTGTCTTCTATAGGAGTTGTTGATTATTCCAGTCAACTCGTAATATATTTTTATGCTATTGATGTGAGGACCTGCCTTCCATATCGTGTAGATTTTCAGGTTGGTGTTGTTTGCAACAATATTTTGGTTAAGAGAATCGTCGTTGATGAGGATGATTCAACGTGCGTAATGTCTTTGTCATGTTGGAAAGTTATCAGTTCTCCTGAGCTTACCCCCTCTCCTACACTCTCGACTGCCTTCGATGGATGTTTGTTTCGACCACATGGTATGATTCCTTCTTGTCTTGTTACACTAAGGGGAAATTACGTTTGCGTAGAGGTTGAAGTAGTCAATGCGCCATTTGAATATAATTTGTTGTTAGGAAGAAGTTGGACATATGCCATGATGGTTATCGTTTCGACAATATTTCAGATTATATATTTTCCCTACAAAGGAATATTGGTGACCATTGATCAGGTGGCATCCAACCTTTTTGAGACGGTAGCTAGCCCTGAGACCATTATCCCTTCAATTGAAAACTATCAGGTGGCCACTGATAGAATTGATTGTGGAAGGTACCCTTCACTTATGGGATATTTTGATTCTCCTGCATCGATTTCATATGTTCACACCACTCCCACCAATAGGGTCTCTTTGTTTAGAACGTTGTATATGTATGACCCATGAATGCTTCCCTCACCGTCTTGTTTAGTTGAAGGTCGAACCCATTCCAAGATGGTCAAAACCTTGTCTGTAGCTGAAGTAGCTTATCAAGTCATTCAATAGACCACGATAGACCCAAATCAAACTCCTACTATCATGGAGGAGGAGGATATTTTTCCTGAGCCTATTTAGGCTCAAAACTCTTCAAGCTCCCAAGATTGTTTAGACATTGTCGTTCCATCAAATAAAGCTATTATCGAGGCAATGGTTGGAGATGAAAGGACATGGGGGGATATGCATCACAAATCATATTTCCTCCATGAAATTAGTCACATAGAGAATGGATAATTTAAGTCAACCATCATTGTAAATGCTCATAAGACAGTCAATCCCTTGATCAAACATGGTGTCTATGCCGAAGGAAATATGGCTAATATATCAGAGACGATCCCAATCAACATATCTAGGAATCCTAACATCGTCGAAAATATATTCATCAAATCATAATGATCGCAATATGATATCGTTTAGTACACGACACATTTTAAAGAGTTTCAAGATGTGTTTGCATGGTCTTATGAGGAAATTCCTGACATTGATCCTTAGATAGTTCAACATGAAATTTGAAACTACGAAAACACAAAGCCGATTCAACAAAAGTTGAGACTTGTAAACCATAGGAAGGAGACAATGATCAAATCAGACGGGGAAAATATGCTTAATGCGGGCTCCATATACCTCGTTCCTTTGACAGAATGGGTTTCCAACCTAGTTATGGTCGATAAAAAGCAGGGTACAATTTATTTTTGCATGGATTTCCGGGACTTAAATAAGGCTTGTCCCAAAGATAAATTTCCAACTCCATCCATCGACCAAATATTATATGAGTGTGTAGGGAGAGAAATATTTTCGTTTATGGATGGTTTTTCTTCTTATAACCAATTTGAAATTCATCCGGAGGACCAGCACAAGACAACCTTTATATGTCCCCATGAAACCTTCACTTACAAGAAGATGTCCTTTGGTATTAAAAATGTTGGTGCTACATTCTAGTAGGCCATGATGTGCACTTTTCATGAATTGAAGAATATAGTGAAGGCATACTTAGATGATATAACAACTCATTTGCAGAAGAGAGCCCAACATCTCTTACACCTTCGCTTGGTTTTTGAATGATTCCATTACTATCAGATCCAATTGAATCCGCACAAGTGTGTATTTTGTGCGAACTCCAATAATCTTCTTGGATTCATCGTTTTGATGAAGGGGATCATGGTTGACCCCTTAATTGTTGAGGCAATAAATCAGTTGCCTCCCCCATGTATGATTAGACATCTTCAGAGCCTATAGGGAAAGGAAAATTTTCTCTGACGATTCATGCCGAACTATGCTAACATCACAAAAGGTTTCATGTGACTTTTGAAGAAAGGGGTCCCATTTTATTGGTATGAAGTTGCGCAATGTTCGTTTTATGTGTTAAAGAAATATTTCGTTTCGAATCCTTTGTTGAGCCCCCCCAACCATAATAGAGATGTCTTGTTGTAATTGACAGCAGCCGAATCATCGATTGGTATAGCTCTTGTGAAGGAAGATGATGAGCTCCAGGACCACGCCATCTATTATTTAAGCCACACATTGTTAGGTCCTGAACTCAAGTACTCACACATTGAAAAGATGAAACTGGTAGCGTTTCATGCTATCTAGCGACTTCAATACTAGATTCTAGTATGTAAGACAACTATTATCACCACTGTTAATCCTTTCCAATACATTTTGACTAGGCGAATTATTGGCGGGAAGTATAAAAAATAGATTGTTGTTCTTCAAGAGTTCGATTTGGACTTTACATCCACAAAGTCTAAGAAGTATTTGTTCTTCATTGATTTAAGTTTAGAGTTCCCAGTTGAGAACAAGGAAAGTGAAATGACATACTCATTTCCAGATGAGCATATTTTCCTCTTCTCTTTGTTTGACCCATGGTATGGGGATGTTCTTCTATATCTCTAGACTCTGGAGTTCCCTCCAAAGTATTCACGAGATGAGCGACGACGAGTTCGTCACATGGATAAAAAATACCTCATCATCGCTAACACGTTGTATTGGTGTGGGGTGAACTCAATTCTTCGTCATTGTTTGAATTTTGAAGAAGAGGAGTTGTTTTGAATGACGTCCATGGTGGAGCATGTGGTGGTCACCTATCTGAGTTGGTGACAACCCAAAAATATTTTTCACGTTGGGTAGTTTTGGCCCACGATATTCAAAGATTGTATCGAGGTGGTCAATAAGTGCCACCCATGTCAAATTTTCACTAAGAAAATGTGTGCGCATACTTCTCCCATTTTTCCTATTATTAGAGTTGGCCCCTTCACCAAGTGGGGGCTAGATTTTACGACATGCCACCCAACTTCGGATAGGGAGAATCGTTACATTATTGTGGTCATTGACTAATTCACCAAGTGGTTCGAGGCTATGCCAACATTTTCTAATGACGGGTAAATTGCAATAGTTTTCATTTTTAATTAGGTTATAGCTAGGTTTGGGGTTCTGAAGGAGATTGTCACCGACCATGGAAGTCACTTTCAGAACCACATGATGACTGGATTAGTATCAAAACTGGGATTTAGGAAGGAAAATTCATCTCCATACTATCCTCAGGCCAACGGTCAATTTGAAGAAAAACATAAATCACTAAAAATTATATTAATAAGAACGGTTAACTCAACTCAAACGAACTATCATTTGATTCTTTATCCATCCTTGTGGGCTTACTGAACCTTAGTAAAAAATGCTACTAGTTTTTCACCTTTCCAACTCATTCATAGGGTGAAAGAAATTTTTTCAATTGAATGTGAGATTCCTTAACTAAAAATTGCGAACAACCTCCTTCCTGATACAACGCAGCTCAAGGAGCACCTGGTCTATCTCGAACATCTTGATGAGAAACATATATGCAACCTTAGGAAACAAGGCACACAAGAAGCGTGTTAAATCTCAGTATGATAAACTCGTTCATCCTAGGGATTTCTATGAGGGAGACCATGTGTTGGTCTATGACCACGATAATGAACCCATGGGGGTAGGAAAATTCAACCCCATGTGGTATGACCCATATGTTGTTGTACTATGTTTTCATTGATATCAAAAGATTTATGTCTAGTACTTTCATAGTAATATCATTGATGTATTGATTGTTGGATCATGTGGTCATGGATGTAATTGATGTCAAAGGATTGATGAAATTGATGTCAAGTGGTGTCATAGTGATTTGTTGGTTGATAGGAAGAAGTTGTATCATTGATCCCATGTCATGGCTGATAGGAAGTACCAAATGGATGAACTCCAAAGTGGTCCCCTTATGGTGAAATCCCTCACGAAAATATGCTTTGCAAAGTCCAAATGGTTAAGTGGCTGAGTCATCCTAGATTTTTGGTTAAGGAACCCAAGGTTGATTGTGGAATAATTTAATGAAGATCGGTGAATTTGCAAGTGAGACTTTTCTAGATGGACAGCGCTTGTTATGCCATTTACAGTGATATGTGGAATGCCACATAACTCCTCACAATTAGAGAGTTGTTGCCTTGTGTAGTTGGAGAACCCTCATGTGTTGTCTAGAATCCCATAGAAGGTCGAAGAAGTCAAATTATTCTAGAATCTCCTAGAAGAAAGTTGACTAGTCAAAGTGGTTAGTCATGGGTTAAGTGGTTGCAACAAGAAAAAAATTAAAAATAAAATAGTTGCAACTAGAAGTGGAGAATTTACTATTTGTGGAAAAGTGGTTGTAAGTGGACAAAGTGGTTAGAAGTGGCTTAGCCCAAAAGAAGGAAGTTGTTTAGATGATAACCCATAGAAGAAGCTACTTGGAGAAGTATAATGTTAAGAACCAAATACCAATATAGCATAGAAAAACCTCAGAAAAAGTACTCAATGCCTTGAAAAAGAGATAATTTCAGATAATAAGCCTCTTTGAGGGGGCAACCTCCTTTTACCCAACTTAAATGTTCAAGTACAAGATGATTCAAAATGAAAATGTCTCCTTGGTATATATAGGAGACTAGGAGGTATAATTACAACTAATGGCCTAAAGTCGACATAAATAAAATA
>JASDQU010241175.1:9343-32602 GCA_032191745.1 Picea mariana | reverse complement strand
TGTAAACAATGTAACACAATGTGTATCAATATAATATATGCTGGTTTTCCCGGTTTGGGTTTCCAGGTGAAAAATCTCTGTGTAATGTTTGTATATTCCATTGTATCTTTTCTGCTCTTTTCTAAATATCGGTTTGCAGTAGATATTGTACAAGGTTAGAATTTACACTTACATCAAGGGAAAAGAAAATGTGGTCGCAGATGCCTTGAGCAGGATACCATGTGTCTTCTCCTTGGTACCTTTAAAAGTCAATATGAGAGAACATGTGTTGACGTAACTCCTTGGAGACAGTTGTTATTTAAAGTTTACTTCAAACCTCCAGAGTGGGAGGCAATTAGATCCAAAGTATGAAGGATATAGTCTGGAAGAAGACATACTATTAAGATATCGAGGAAGGATGTACATCCCCAAAGGTGGGGATATTCGAAGCATCATATTAAAGGAATCCCATAGAGCACTTTATTGTGCGCATTTGGGTGTGAAGAAAATGTACGCAGACATGAGGAATCTCTTCTTATGGGTAGGCATGAAGCGCGATGTAGTCCATTTCGTTGCCAAGTGCCTAGAGTGTCAACAAGTGAAAGCCAACCACCATCACCCGATAGGTCTCTTACAACCACATGACGTTCCTATGACCAAGTGGGAAGTCATTTCTATGGATTTTGTTGTGGGATTTCCCCTCACATCTCATAGACACAATGCCATTCTTGTAATAGTTGATAAGTTGACCAAGAGTGCTCATTTTATTCTGGTTAGAGACACTTACGATGTCACTAATGTGGCACACGTGTTTGTAAGTGAGGTCATCCGTTTGCATGGGATACCTAAGAAGATCATCTCAGATAGGGACTCCAAATTCGCTTCTAGGTTTTGGACAAGTTTGCAGTCAGCGTTGGGGACTTGGTTGAACTTAAGCACAACTTATCATCCTGAAACGAATGGGAAAACTGAGAAATTAAATCAGGTTATGGAATACATGCTTAGGATGTATGTTATGGATAATCAAACCCATTGGGAGAAGTACCTACCTTTGGTAGAGATTTCCTACAATAACAGTTTTCATAGCTCCATCAGAATGCCACCCTACGAAGCTCTATATGGAAGGTCATGCAGAACACTGTTGAGTTGGGAAAGATTAGAAGAGAGAGTAACAGTTGGGACATAATTGATTCAAGAGATGGAGTAATAGGTGATTCAAATTAGGCAAAGACAAAAGGAAGCACATGATAGATAGAAAAGTTATGCGGATGCACACAGGACTGACCGAAGTTATAATGTGGGAGATCAGGTTTTCACTCATATTAGACCTAATAAGAGTACCATTTGGTTTGGGAAGGGGACAAAGTTGTCACCTCAATTTATAGGACCATTCAAAATCCAAGAGAAAATTGGACCCATTGCCTATCATCGTGTACTGCCACCCCACTTACATAAAAATCATAATGTTTTTCATGTATCTGTTCTACGTCAGTATGTTGCTGACGAATCACATAAACTAAATTGGAAGGAATTGCAGGTATCAGATGCAGGAACCCTCATGGTAGAACCGTTATGCATATTGGACCATAGAGTCTGACAGCTCAAGAACTGTCTGGTAGACCAATTTAAGGTCCAATGGGACAAGTATAGTTCAGGATCTGCTACTTGGGAGGATGTCGAGACCTAATGACGAGATTATCCCTCACTGTTTTGACCACCTTGAGAGTATGTTTCTCTAAGGTTGGGTGTATGTAACACCACGTTTTGACTTAGAAAACTAGGATTACGTGAGGCCTAATCACCTTTATTTCCTATTCACAGTGAAACTATTAATGATACACATGAAATTTAAGATGTATGAACTTTTATGAATGTTTAAATGTATTTGAATGATGATGGATATGATGCGATACATTGTGAGAATGTAAATGTTATGAATGTTTAAATGTTATTTGAATGATGATGGATCTGATGCGATCTACTATGAGAATGTAAATTTTATGAAGGTTTAAATGTTATTTGAATGACGATGGATATGATGCAATCTATTATGTAAATGAAAATTCTATGAATGGGTAATGTTAATTGAATTATGGGGATATTATGAGATCTATTTCTAACTTGAAATTTTTTATGTTAAAGCTGTTGGTACATGGATATCGAATTGAGATTATGGTTGTATGTAATTACATGATGATAATGCATAGATATGTATGAGTATGTGTTATAGACTAATCTGCAGGCCAATGGGCTATGAAATAGCCAAGGGATAATGGTAATGAAAGTGGATGTCATGACCACCGACCGAGAAACAATATGGTATGAATCTTTGTATGTGAAATTATAATGGTTTGAATGAATTGCTATGATATGTGGACCAGTGTAGGATTTTAGGTGGTGAGACTGCCTAAAACTGAATAAATGATGACAAAATTCCCAGCAACACGGTGCCATTGTATATTCCATTCTAGGGTGTGGACCCTAGTCCTATTAGGAGGGGTGGAGGAATTTCCCACTATGTATCCTCCGAAACCTGGAGTCATGGGAGGACGGTGTTAGCTCACGCTCCCCTAGATGTGTGATGATGACTGTCAGTTGCATGTTGGGGAAGCTTGGTCAAGATAGTGACACTTCTGCTTACAGGTTCTATTTGGAGTTAGGTCAATATAGTTGATGCTCCAAGATAGTCCCGCAGAGGAACGATAGGAATGGAAGATGGAAGTAAGTTAGGGAGGAAGGATGAGTAGAACTAGTTGAGAGTGTATGGAGCTTTGCCTTATGGTGGATTTTATTATTTTTCTTTTTGAAAAGAAAATGTCTATATATGTATATTCATAATTACTTAACTAAACTACAATTATCTAAATAAATATTGTTGAGATAGATCATTGTAATTAAGAGATTTTGCAAACAATTGATTGGTTTATTATCGCTTATAAATTGAATAGTCTTGTTGATTGGATTGGATGCATATAGAAATTACTATAGAGGTGATGGTTATTGGTATTAGTACATGCATGAGACTTGTATGTACTAGCTACACATGCATTTCTTGTAGATGTGCACTAGTATGCATGAATTTTCTTTGCCTACTTACTGATAATGTTGGTTATTGGATATGAATGTGTGAACCATGTGTCTTTTCCCTTGTATCATAAAATACTTTAACTTTGGGATGAAGTTTCTCGAAGGGCGGGTGTATGTAACAACAACCCTAAGTAATTAATTAATTGTCCTGATTAAATAATTGTTTAATATATATTAATTTAATTAATTAATTAATTAATAACCATGATTAAATATTTATTTAAGGAATATTGGATTAATAAATTTATAATTTTCATTTCGAGGCTTAATGTATCGGTAGATGACCCATTAATGAAAATAGGATAAGGCAAGGGGGAATCATTATTGTTAAGGGGACTGTTTTAGATGGTTGGGGAGGAGCTTGTTGGAGGAGGGTATTACTGGTTTTGATGAGGAGATGGTTGGGGTCTTTTTGCAGAGCTTGTTGGAGGTCTGTTACAGGGGGCACTAGGATTGCTGGGAATTTTGGGCTTGGAGGGCCAGGAAACTGCAAGGGTTCCTGGAGTTAGGGAGTTGGAGAGGCTCTGTTTCAAGCTGGCTGGGAGGAAATAATTCAGTTTTCAGGCATTTTTCAAGTAGTTTTCAACATGAAAGTAAGGGAAAAACTTCTTCTTCAAGAGGTATTTTACCAGTATTAATTTTGTTAAGAATGAAAGTTGTGATATGTATCTATCTATTGAAAATGTGTAGTATGTTAAATAATCTGTTTATGATTATTTTGGACTGTATAATTTTAGAATTTGATATTTAACTAATTAATTTCTAAAACTTCAACATAAATTAAATAAACTTGTTGTAATGCAAAACATAAATAGAAATTAGATGTTACAACATAAACTTGTTTATAAGGAGTCTTTCTGAAAAGAAAAGCACTATAGAATACAAATTTATAATTTAACTTTGAAGCCCTAGTAAAGGGTCTTATAGTATTGGAATAAGTGGACAGGATGTGTACCCAGTAATCAACATCCTCACCATTCATATGCCCTAAAACATTACACAATCGGAAGCAAGTATCCAACTTTATTTTCACTTGGAACCTCAACTGGAGTCACATGAGTTCATTTAGAGAAAGAGTCATGTCATGAATGGGATAATATTTCATAGATGTAGAATCAATGGGGGAAGAGGCTCTATGAGAATACATTATCTTCATATACATACTGAAGAAACTAGTATCTAGATCTGGATCTGGATTTGGGTCAGGATTTGGATCAAGATATAGATTAGGATGGGAAAACACTAGATCCAAAACCTTCGAGATAGATCCAAACCTAGTGTAATATCCTCTGGATATGGATTTGAATCTATATTAGAAGCTATATCTAGATGGGAAAAACCTAGATACAAATCCTAGGATATGGATCCAAACCTAAAGCACACCATCCAGAGGTCAAAATGGAGGGCACACTAGGAAACCCTATCCAAGATCACGCTAAGAAGGCATGATGGAAGAGAGGGGACGATCTAGAAAATACTAGTGCACTCTTGCATGAACTAAAGAAGTGGGGGGGAGTGGAATATCTCAACAACCAAAGAAAATACTAGTGGAGGGTGAGAGAAACCCTAGCGCACTTCATTGGAAGATATGGAGGGAGATTTGAATCTTGAGCGCACCTCTAAAGATGGAAATCCCAAAAAAGGACTGGATAGTGGAGGTCTTGAGAAAAACCTAGCACACTTCCTAAGAGATTGAGGGTGAATCCAACCCTAGCACACCTCTATATTTGAATACTAGGTGATGGAAGAAACTAGCAACCCATAAAAAAAATCTCTATTTGAAACTCACTGGAGAATAAGCATCTCATATTGAAGCTTTGATACCATTTGATATTCTATAGAAATACACAGGAAATTAGCTAGAAAAATGAACAACAACACTATCACCAAAAATGAGAGAAAAATGATCATCACTTTATTTATAATAGGAGGAAAGATTATATAGATTCCTTTAATTACATGATCACTTGAATGGGTCAATATACTGCTAGGTTCCAACTGTTGGACATATTGTCATTGATGCAATAGTCGATGTGATGATTTGTTGTTATGATGAATTATCATTACTATAGATGAGATTGTCATTGATGGGAACAATATATTAGTTAGCATAAAATATCAAACAATATGCAGAAATCGAAAGTGTAAGCTCAGAAGGAGGAGCGAACAATATGCAGAAGGTCGAAAGCGTAAGCTCATGAGGAGGAGGGAACTGAAGCAATCAACGATTATTTTTTATCATGATAGGATCAACGATGTTCCTATGATAAAATATCAGAAGGGAAAATGTTTTACAAAAGAGAATGAAGATCAAAGCTCAAAAGGAAGAGCGCATTACGAAAGTGTCATCGGGATCGATGGAAATATTGAGAAGTCGACCAATGAACAAGAAAAAGTGAGAAGCCTTAGCAACCATCCGATCAAGAAATTAACGGTGTTGATCATCTCATATAACGAATGTCGGTCATCTGAGTGATCATGGGATTGAGGACCGTTGGAGGATTGTGCCTGTCGGATCTGCAAACCAAATCAACGATAGGGATGAATTGCAGAGAGAGAAAGAAGAATTAAACAACTCGCTAGTTCTAACCTTGCAATTGGTCTAAATAATCAGATCTCATAGACTCAGATATCGATGAAAGTGGTTGATTCAACAAGAAATTAGATTAATTTAGATTGAGTTGTGACCGTCGGATGCACAATCTCTAGATCAATGACAGGGATAGATTGCAAAGATTGAAAGGAGAATTAAATGAATCGTTAGTTCCAATACAACAATTGGCCTAGATCATTAGATCTCATAGAATCGAATATCAACGACTGTGGTTGATCCAACAAATGATCAGTTTAAGTAAGATTAAGTCATGATTGTTGAATGTGCAATCTCCATATCAACGACAGGGATATATTTCAAAGATTGAAAGGAGAATTAAACATCATGTTGTTTCCAATCTTGCAATTAGTTAGGATCATAAGATCTTATAGCTTCAAAGATTAAAGACTGTGGTTGACTCACCAATAATGGAAAACTTCAAAATTGCAGAGTTTGGGTGTCGAGCTAAATCACTCGCAAGTTGTGGTTCTGCAATCATCGTCAACCGTTGATCTGCTTCGAGTGTTTTCATAACCGTTGGATCACTATAAAGTGGAAGGATAGGATAAGTGGGGAAAAGGGTTGAGAATTTGATTATCCGAATACCCATCAGTCATCGGATCAAACCTGAATTCCCATCAGCCGCTGGATCATTCTCGAGTGGAAGGATAGGATAAGCAAGGTAATATTTGAGATCTCATTTATGCAATTTTTTGTCAGTCATTAGATCATTCTAAGTGGAAGGATAGGATAAGATAGAAGAGAAGCACCGTATATAGATCAATCCATCGATCTAATAACATGATCGACAAAAAACGTTTAGTTCAGGTCTAAATTTGCAAGGAGGTTATGCTCTAGAGAAATCTCACTTCAAGAATTCATTTTGAGATTCGAAATACTCGAAGCCTAAAAATCCAAAATGAATAAGGAAAATCAGATTTGGAGGAAATATGATGACCGTTGGATCAGGGTTGTTGGTCAATAGACCACGTCAGCAAGGAAACACAACAAACCACATCTACAAGGACATGTGGCAAACCACATCAACAAACAATGTCTACAAGGACATGTGGCAGACCACGTCAGAAGACAATGTAAGCAAGTACACATGACATAATTAGATGATGACAAGTGTCAAGAGGAAATTGGCTCATTCCATGTCAATAAGTGATGTAAGAAAGTTACGTCGCTACGGGAGAATTACTTCAAGAGTTTATCCACCAAGTGATGTCAAAATTCCCGAAGTCCTGAAGCACAAAGGTCCGAAGTCACTCCCAACTGTTGATCTGAGATACATTTCAGGAGTTAGGACAACCGTTACATCCAGGAGAAGAATATGTGTCACATTGGGAGATCTACATCGATAGACTACGTCAGAAAGAGACACTAAAAGACCACATCAGTAGTCCATGTCAGCAAGGACACATGGCACAGTCTCAGAATGACAATTGTCAAGTTGAATTGGCATTTCAGGTACGTGAAAATCATGAATCTGAGTGACACGCAAAAACTACTTAGCTCGTGACACATCATCAAGTGACATAAGAAAGTTACGTCACTACATAATTTTTTCCTCGGGAGTTTTACCACTAGCACTTTCCCAAAGTCCCGAAGTCTTGAAAGTGACACAAGATGTTCGATCTGAAGATCACTTTGGGATCATTCTTGATCGTCGATCTACTATAGTGGAAGGATAGTGTAAGTGGAAGTATTAACCGACAGCAAGCAGTCTCCACCAACTATGACTTACTCAACAGGTGATCACTCTGGAGGAAAGAAGGGGTTGATATTTGAAATCTTCGAAGTCCGGAGACCCGAAGGAGATCTCGACTGTTGATCCAAAAGGGACACGTGTCAGTGGATTGACAACTCTTAAATATTGACATATGAAGGAAAGAAGGGGTTGAGATTTGAAATATCCTAAGTCCAGAGACTCGAAGGAGATCTTGATCGTCGATATGATGTCAGGTATACTCTCAACCATTAATCAAAATACATTGGAAGGATAGCATAAGAATAATATGCAAAGTCCCAAAGTAAATGGTGGTCTTCAATCTCATTGCCTGATTAAGTTCTGGACATCAGATTAAGAAATGAAAGGATAGATGTAAGGATCGTATATGACCATTGATCTAGTTTCATTATAGAAATGTGAACCATCCAATCCGTTTGGTGAAATTGTATTCGAGAGATTTGAAAGGTTGAAAGTCCCGAAGACCCGAAGGGAGAAGTCTCATTTTTTTTCCAATCGTCCATCTCATTGGGAGATTGAATCATGACCGTTGAATTGATAAGCTCTCAAGTGCTCATATCACCTCATGTGAGGTCACCGCCGTGTTGATGGGTCCTATGTCCCTTGATTCAACAACAAGAACCAAACCTACCCTTGAGACCCAATTAGACTCTAGAATGTTTAATAGTAGAATGGTTCTCCAGATCTTGCGGTCCTACCAATTTATTGATGGGCTTTATGTTTTCTTGTGAAGGCTCTTCCTTCAGTTCAGACTATCTCTTTTTTGTATTTTCTCTTGGGTAGGACCAATATGATATGTAAGCTGGTATAGAACAACTTGGCAACAAAATAGAATTAATCTTAACTTCTAGGGAAGAGGCTGAACTTGGGATAACTTGTTGCTCAAGCATGAAGACAACAATTTTACACCACAGGCCTAGTACTAATACATTAACCATGTGAGAATCCAATTACTATCTTAGAAACTAACTACCAAAAAGAAAAAACTTATGCGATATGACAATGGCAAGCAAAATAATTCACCTACTTAATCATCCATCACATAATAACAACACGATTCATCTTCATCATTAAAGTAAAGAACAACAAAATATTGCACCAAATAACTTGACAATAGATTAATTAGCTCTTACTCATTACAACATCATTCATGAAATGAGATGGGAAATAGTTCTTCTCCACTACCAATCACATGCATTTGATGAAAATAAATTTGTCTTTGGTCTAGAAGGACTTCTCAATTCAAAGGGAGATTCAAAATAATTCTTAACAACCAAAAAGAAAGAGTTCTTGCAACAACCATCGACCTTTAACTAATTGGTCGATGTTCTTATTTATAACATAAAATTCAACTGAAAATAACGGCTAAGTGTAGTTAAAAAAAAAAAAAATCCACCACGTGGCATCCTCTTCTAATAGTTTCTTTAACCGTCAACTCAAGATATCACTTTGAAAGGGTGACTTTTCTCAAACTTTGACCAGTTGGTAAACAAATCATCACAATTTTGGGCCCATATAAACCTGTGCTACTCCATCAGAGCCATGTAAATTCCTCTAACCTCCACTGCATGCACTTGGTACTTTACTAGACTAGTGTTTAACTGTTGTAGCACAGTCCAAGATCTAATCATATGTTCCATAAATATTTTCACTTGTCTTGCAATCGCGTCGGTCACCTTCGCTAGATCTTTGGCCCATAATAAATATTTCTTGGTATGCAATTCAACTACATCGCAAAAGTTGATGAAGTTTTCAGGGTTGCCGAATTTGGGGAGTCCGATATCCTTTTCAGCTTGTTGATCTCCAGATCCAATTTCTTTCGGATTCCTCGGTGATGTTATGGAGTCAATTTTGCTCGATAGTCAAAGGGAGTTTCTCCTACAACTAGAATTAAAAACTTTTAGAATTTCCTTACAGAACAATACTCCTCAAAATATATGAAGGAAAACGTAAGTGGGAAGAAAACAGACTGATGCATACCTGTAAATTTCTCTAAGCCTGGCTGTTTGTTCTTACATGTTCTCTGCCACCTTTCAGAATACCTGCACCATTCCTGTTAGTGTCGCCATTTTCTTCAGTTAGGGTGGGTTATATCCACACACCATAGCATGCTATATCTGATATGAAAAACATGAGAGTCAAAATCACTCCATTGGCGAGTTGGCCCTTGGGGTCAGGAAAGGATGTCAGAGTCCAACATGTGCCAAAAGTACAAATATGTTCCAAAAATATCAGATACTGTCATAAGGGGAGTTGTTAAATGCTTCAAGTCAAGGAAAGTTACTCAAACAGAAGTCACGTCAGCAAGTGCATCAACCATCATTATGTCATTATGGAGGCTAGGGAAATTGAGAGGAATCGAGATAATCATACCACACATCCTCTGTAATCCCTATTGGCTACATCTCACATGCCTCAGAACATACCATCACGTGGATGTGACACAATAATTCTTTATAAAATCTCATCATGAGGTATGCAGTGTCCCCTGGAACGTTTCATCTTGCTGCACCACTCCGTTATAAATTATAGATGTTCTATAAGTGTTCTACTCACCAGTCAAGCTTGTGCGCCATTTGTAACTCATCTCGTGTTCTCACTTCGACCAAATTATTTTCTTTGGGCCTTTGTCAAGACATCCACGCATAAGGTGGATATGCTTTCACACCATGGTAACTCGTCAAAACACAAGATAGGGCTCACGAGGAAGCCAAAGCACTAGGCCCGAGCCACAAAATGCATGGGACTCATTCTTATTTGAAGCGAGTGTTCCTGAAGCTTCGAAGGGAGATTCCTACCTTCGCGTGGAGACAACGGTATCGCCCCTTGTGGACGCTGAAGTGGAAAAATCTACGTTGGAAGGACAAAAGTTGCAACTCATGCTTCCTCAATAGTAGATACCGCAGAGGAGAGGGAGGCCTAGGAAGAATAAAGAAGTGGGAGGGGAAAGCCAAATCCTGATTGAGTCGCACGCACGACCAGCCGCTGAGGAATTCCTGATGCACACTATTCGGCTAGAGCCGGTCGAAACTATAAGTGGAGGAAGCGAGAGCTGAATGAGAAGGATAGGAGCCTCAGGTTCCAATGTTTGAGCACCTAGTCAATAGCTAGAGTGGGAACAACTTTCCATAGCTGAACTCTACCATGAAAATAGAGAACTATGACGACAGTTGGCAGAAAATACCCTTGAGGTGTCAGCACCACAAGGTCATGAAGGGAACACAACCTAGCTCAAGAGGCAACTTTAGAAGGCATAGGATACAATCATACAGCTGCGCGATGCGTGAAGAGTGTGAGAAGAATGAAAGTTGAAAACACCTCAAGGAGCACGAAGTAGCTGGGAAGAATGTCCACACACAAAAGAGACATGATTAGCGAACTTTGTTTTTCATTCCAAGACGCGACGCAAAAATTTGATAATTTTCCCTCTTGTAAGGAGAATTTATTTTTCTTAATGTAATCGGGTTGGTTGACCAAAAGGTGTAGATAGTGTCTATTGTTTTTAACCTGAGCTTAACAACAATCTAATATATATAAAGTATTGAAATTTTGATGAATGGGCTCTGGTTATAGTGATTGAATGCCTCCTCCCCTGTCTTGGCGTGTGTATACTATGTTCTTTGTCTACAATTCCTTGTAAGTTAGCCTTGATTTTACACTTAGTGTTGCTTCAATTTGATTTGTTTCTTTATTAATATCCTTCTATGAAAAACCTCTGATGCCGATTGATTGAACCGTATGGTACCGATGTGGCACCACTAGTTTGGGATAAAGGGTACTAATGACTGAGAACTTAGCTTATGGGTATTGGTCAGGCTCGAGGATTTTCTCAAATCGAGCACTTAAGCTAAACTTGGGACTTCTGATTCCGAAAAGGTATCGGAGGTTGGATTTTGGCAATAAAACTATCACATGTCCTCCTTGTAAGTTAATGTCCCAAAAAATCCTCGATACCTAAAATGTTTCGGAAGTCAGTGATCGATGATATCACTTTGTTCTTCGTGAGCGCTTACTTTCTTAGTATTCTGTCGATGCCAAAGGGATCGATCATTGACGATATTCTCGGTGATGCTTGTCGTGAAATAAATCTCACGTCTACCGATGCCGACGTAGATCGGGACTCGACAAATTTGGTTCTCTCTAGCATTTTCTTTCATGCTTAATCCTTTCCGATGAGGAATTCCTTAAGCACGTCCAGGAAATATTTGACTGTCAACTCTCTAATTTAGATATTAGTCCTTTAAGTTAATGGTTTTCACATGTACAAGAAAGATTTTAAAGACTTAATCAGAATAAAAAATGATAAGGAAAAGACATATTTTTCATGTTAGACAATGCCAAAAGATCAAGTGGTACCCAAAAAGTGAAATTTGACATAGACTTTTTAGGGTGTGTTGAGTACTCAACAAATGGCAATTCATTGGGAGAAAGCAGAATCTTTGTTCTTCCTTCATGCTTGGCTCATACGAAAGCTGGTGGAGAACCTTACTAGATTTTAAATCAGAGCCTCTTTTACCCTTGCAAATTGAAATTCTTCAGATAATGCTTCTGGGTTTTCCTGTGGGGTTTTCAAACTCTATTCCTTATTCATTTCCTATAATCCCGACTGATGACCATTTTTACAATATTCTAGTAAATAATTCACTGACATGGAGCCTTTAGTTACCTCTACTCACTTGCTTTGGTGTTTCTCCGCTGCCAGCGAGCGTCTATAGCCCCGATGGAGTCACCCTGATATCATAGAACTTGTTCCACTTCTAGCGAGCGTCCACAGCCTTGACAGAGATATTTGCATACCCTCTCCTACTGTTCACTCTTTTGATAATATCAACTTTATTCTGGCATGATGCCATGAGCGAGTGGGAGAGGATGATGTCTATTTATTTCACAAAGTGAGATGGTTAAGGTGAATCCTTTGCTAGCTTTGTGTTCAGCGTTCATATAGTCCTTTCCATATTTCCTTATTTCCCTTAAGTTCTTACCAAACCAATAAGAAGACACTTCTGACATTTCTCCAAAGTTGTTCATTTGTGTAGGTTAGATAGAGAACTCCTCAAAGAAACCGCAATATCCTCAATCCTTCTTGTGTTTTATATGAGATATGAATTAGGAACAGAGTTTGCTATGTCGCATGATTCGAGGTCATCCATTGTCTTTCTAAACACAAATTTCAAAAATGAAAAAATCCAGAAAGAAAAATAAAACAACAAAAAATGCATTTCACAATCATGACAAAATTCATACAAAACACAAAACACTTTCACTATTTTTATTTTTTTATTATTAGTGGAAGTATTGTTTGAGGGCTTGGCCATTTACTCGGAGGGCGTCAGGTTCCCCCCTCAGATTATGTAACCAATAAGTGCCTTCCCCAATCTTCTCGGCCACTTGGGAAGGTCCAAGCCACGAGTTCTGAAACTTAGAATGCTTCCGTTTTGGCTCATTTGCTCTGTCCCATTTTAGGACTAAGTCTCCTACTTCAAATTTTTTCTCTTTAGCCTTATGCTTATCAAACCATATTTTCACTATCTGTTGGTGAGCTAGAAAATTTGAATTAGCCTTTTCTCTCTCTTCTTCTAGCATGAGAAGGGTATCAATTCTTTGTTGTATGACTAATGAGGGTTCCCCATTGGAATCTTGGGCTAGTTGAAGAGATGGAAGATAAAGCCCATTTGGGAGAATGGATTCCTTTCTGTAAACCATAAAGTACGTGGAATCTCCTATAGATTCCTTGGGTGTTAAACTGTCGGCCCATAGAGTGTTATGGAGTAGATTATGCCAATTCCTTTGGTTATCTACAAACGTATTTTTTAATATTCTCACTAGGTTCTTATTGGTTGATTCTGCCACCTCGTTTCCATGTGGATAATAATTTGCAGAGTATCTAGTTATGATTCCTTTGTCTAGAGAAAAATCTGTCAATAGAGTGGAAGAAAAATAAGCTTCATTATCAAAAACTAGAACAGAAGGGACACCAAACCTTGTGATCATTTGTTGTTCTATGAATTGGATCACCACCTTCTTGTTTACATGAGTCAGAGGGATGGCCTCTGCCCACTTTGTGAAATAATTGGTGGCAGTAAGTATATACTTGTGTTGTTTCAAGGAACCAGGTGTAATTTATCCTATGATATCCATCCCCCATTGCTCAAAACGCCTAAAGACATCCATTGGTTGGAGTGGGACTACTGCTCTCTTCTCTCTCCCAGCGCTTATTTGACAAGTTTTATAGTTCCTAGCGTAGGTGTGAGTGTCTTTGAACAAGGTGGGCCAATAATAGGTAGCTCTCAGTATCTTATGAGCGGTGGTGTTTCCTGCAAAATGCCCATCGGCAAGGCCATCATGGAGCTCCTTCATAAATTTGTTTGCATATTCATGTTCGAGACATCTTAAGAGTACCCCATCATAATTAATCCGAAAGAGTACCGAATTTATGAGGCGATATTGTGCATTCTTTAACCTAAGAGCTCTCCTTTCCCTAGGGTTGAGATTTTCTGGATAAGTCCCATGGTGTAGGAGATAAGTTAAATTCTCATACCAAGAATCTAGCCTTGGGGAAATTTATGCAACTTCACCACACCATAATGCCATTTCATTCTCCCATCCAAAATCTTCATTTACTTGGTCCTGGGCTTCAACTGCGATTTTGGACAACCCTTTAACCAGTTTGGCAGGTTTTATATCTAGATCAAATTCTTGGACCACTGCCATCTAATTCCCTCTTCTTTCTCCCATATCATTCTTATTAAACAAGCATCAGATCGCAGGGTGAGGCACAATAACTTTGGTGTGGTTCTTGAGGATGTAAGACCCAAAGTGCTTTACTGCCTTATATACCATATAGGTCTATTTATCAACAACAGGATAATTAAGTTTGGCTCCATGGAGATTAGTGCTCATGAACGATACCAAAGCCTTGTTGTTTTCATCATCCTTCTCAGTCAATACTGCAGCTAATGACTGGTCGAAGGCGAAAGTATAGAGGAAGAAATCTGTATTGAAATCGAGACTTCATAACATGGGAGCCTGGGATATAACAATTTTAATATTGCATCCTTCCATTAATCATATGACTTAAATTCAACATCTTTGCAAATCATCTTTTGTAAGGGTTTTATAGTTTCCACGAAATTGAGAGTGAATTTCCTCACGAAATTGATTTTCTCTAAAAAATACTGCATAGATTTCTTGTTGTGAGGCAACGGGAGTTGAGCTATGGCATTAATCCTTTCTGGGTCTATATGAATGCCTTCTTGAGATATAATGTGGCCTAGAAGCTTACCTTTCTTGACACTAAAAAAGTTTTCTTGGGATTTAAGGATATACCGTATCTCCTACACCTTTCGAAAATTTGAGTTAAGTGTTGGATGTGCTCTTCTCTATTCTTTGAATACACAGTTATGTTGTCTAGATAAACTACCACAGACTTGTTGATTAGTCCCTAAAATGTTACATCCATGGCCCTTTGCAAGGTTTCCCCTGCTTTGATTAACCCAAAAGGAATGTGTTTATAAGTAAAGGTTCCCTGCTTGGTTCAGAAGGTATTTTTCAAACGATCTTCCTCCAAAACTAGGACTTGGTTGTAAACTGAGAAACCGTCCAGTAGAGAGAAGATCTTCAAACCAGACACGATCTGCAGGAGTTGCTCCATTGAGGGACTGGGTAGTTTTCCTTTTCTGATGCTCTGTTGAGGTTCCTAAAATCTATGCATGAGCGCATTTCTCTAGACTTTTTCCTCACAGGAACCATATTTCCTACCCACGCGAAATGCCTAACCTGGAAGATAATCTTGGCATCTAAAATTTTCTTCAATTCCTGATACATCAGAGGTTCTAGGGATGGGTGATACTTTCAGAAATTCTATTGGAAAGGTTTCACCTCAAGTTTTAACGGTATAATGTGTTGAATGATATGGGTGTCATAAGTTTTCATATCTCGGTAGAACCATGCAAAGACATATTGATATTGTATGAACAGTTTGAGATAAGCCTTTCTTTCTTATTTAGATATAGTGTTGTTGAGATTCACATTCTTTGGGTTTTTCGGGGTTTCGATATTTATAGTTTCATGCAGGGGATGAGAGCTACCAGTCTTTTCATTTTTATACCCCTCAAATCGTTCTTTCTGGTCAAACAAATTTTCCAAATTAGATATCCCTTTCAGGATGGTGTGAGATTTCAATTTGTCAATAGGTTGGCCTGTCTGACGATCAGTTTCTATTGATTTCTCCTAGAATACTTCATCGTCGATGGCCAAATCTTTGAAATTTTCTTGGTTAGTCAGGAAGTTTATGATCTGTTCATCTCCTTCAAAGACTTTCCAATTAAAAATGTTGTTAGGCACCAATGGTTTGTAGAGTAGTTTGACAGTGAATCGAGAGGCTTCATAATCTTCTAGCGGTGACAGCCTTGAAGCAACTGTGGCCAGAAAATCAACAAGGATATTATTTACTCCAGGGATCACGGAGATATTGAAATCTTCAAAATGCTCTATTAACCTATGCACTTCCTGATGATAATTCTTTAGGTGTGGGGAATTGCAATGTATAATATTCCTTACTTGTCTAACGATAATCTCTGAGTCTCCGAAAAATTTCAATTCTTTGATGTTCAAGTCTATGGATTTATTTAACCCTTGTAGTAGAGCTTCATACTCAGTGGCGTTATTGATACATTCGACTTCTAGTATACAGGACATGAAATGACATTTACCTTTTGGATCACCAAGGATGCACCCTGTCCCTGATCCTTCCTGCGATTTAGATCCATCAAAGTATATGGTCCAAATTTGTGAATGACAATCGCCCTTTTCCTCTTTCTTATTACTTTATTGTTCCCCTATCTTTTGTTTTGTAACCTCTAGTGCAAGGTCTTGACAAAAGAGGGTGTCTTTTGTCAGTATCAGAGACTTCTCTTGAAAAACCATTTCATAGTTTTGAGTGAGAGGGAAATCGAATAAGAGAGGAGAAATTTTTCCGAAGTGGGAGTCACATGAATATTTTCCCAGCATGGGGAAATTTGTGGATGAGGGTTCGTTTAGGGTTTCTATATAAATAACCATATGTTTCAGGTATCTCTCCCTATCGATTCTGATCATATTCTTGTATCCCTTCAGTGGTAGCCAAAGGTGTGTCCAGTCTATACTAAAGTACCCATTTAACTTCTCAGACGAATCTTGACTTAGTAATAACCCATAGGCCTCTGGGATGTCTACTACAATGATGTCAATCACTTGCACAAAATTAGGATGTGTCGCTATCGTGATCATTACATCTCTGAGTTCCCAAATGACTTTGACCTGGGTTCTATCTAGTTCTATCACAATTTTATCACTCTTGAGAGGAACAACATTTAATTTTTTGCAAATAGACAAGGGCATAACATTGGAAGATTCTCTCGAATGTACCAAACAATTTTGGAGGTTCATGTTGAAGACTTCAAACATTAAGAGAAATGGTGGGACAAAAGGTTTCCCCTTCTTATCTTCTAAGCAGGTATTCATAGTTGGTTTATTTAATAGATCTGTGGATGTTAGATTTCTTTGCTGCTCATTTCTTGTCATAGGGATTTCTACTGATTTCAACACTTGTAGTAAGAAATATTTTTGCTAAGGGATTATACATATGTCCATAATCGATATATTAGCCTTCAACTTCTTCAAATCTTCAACTACGTTATACTTCAATTTGGGTGATTCTCGCATATTGATGCTAATAGGGTCCTTACGGGGAGAGAAAGGTGCT
Organism: Picea mariana; assembly: GCA_032191745.1. Taxonomy (NCBI): domain Eukaryota; kingdom Viridiplantae; phylum Streptophyta; class Pinopsida; order Pinales; family Pinaceae; genus Picea; species Picea mariana. The sequence continues at coordinate 15,448 of JASDQU010241175.1, read as the reverse complement.
TTCAGGTTATCAAGAGTTGAATTTTCCCCTGACGTTCGAGTGATAGTAGTATCTTTTGAGATAGGAGGACCTTTACTTCTAGTTTGCACAATCAATATCTATGTGGGTGGTTCTTGAACCTGAAATAGGTCATTGAAAGGCATAATTAGGTCAAGATCCCATATCAACAGGGTTGTATCTTCTGGTCAATCTCTTCCTGGTCACCAACATTCATAACCAAAATTATTGGTTGTTTGGTTAGGGAAACCTCGTCTAAAACTGGTTGTCCATCAAATTCATGGCATGCACCCATTGAGGGCAGTCTCTTGCAGAGTGGTTTTCCTGGTGATAAGTACAGATAGAATCAGATATGATGTTCCCTAGATCGATATTTAAGTTAACTGGGGGAGGTTCAATGGCTTTGAATGGTGGGTTCCTTTTAAAGAAAGGCTTATAGGGCCTTTGGCCATGGTTTCCTTCCCTTGCATTTCTCTTCATGTCTATGATATCGTTTGATAATTTGTTAACCATGCATTGTAAATCTTCTATGTCTCCATTACCCTTGTTGGGAGTTTGTTCCACTTGTTTCCCTAGTAGTATTATCAGAATGAGTCCTCCACTTGGAGGAGGTTGAGATTATTTCTTAACTAAAGAGACATTTCCTTATTTAAACCCTTTCATCTTGAATTCAATCATTTTATCTTCTTCAAAATTCTCAGCTAAGGTTCATTTGGCAGCCCTCTTCACAAACATGGAAATAGAAGTTGGGAGCACATTAGCGTATACTTCGATTTGCAGCTCCTGAGTTGGTTTATATTTGGGATGGAATTTGTTTAAGATGTCCATGAACCTTTGATTGAAATATTTAACCTTCTCTTTCAAACTCATGGTGGCGGTGAACAACTCAACCATCAGAGCTCCCGTAGTAGCCCTTCTGCAAATTTATCTAGAAAATATTTTTGAAACTTTGTCCAGCTAGTTATGGATCCTACAGGTAAGTTAAAATACCATGTGGAGGATGAGTTATCAAAAGTGTAGGGTAAAAACCTACAAACTATGTCTTCATGTTGGATGTTCATAAGCCTAATCACTAGTATACATTTCTTGATATGATATTCAGGAAATCCTGAGGTTTCAGGATCGAACTTAGGAAATACTTCTTTGGATGTCGGGGAAGGTTATCGACTGGCCCTGGGAGGGCCAAAGTATCTCTGGCCAACCAGGGTTGATTGTTCAAAGGTGTGTTCCCCCTTTCTTCATTATGATCGTTGTTGCCTTCCATATCTTCAGACTCATAGTTAAACTCCTCCTCTTTTGAGAAATCGTTTGGTTCAGAGACGTCACTGACTGACGTTCCGGGCATCATATCAAGTGGGTCTTGGATTTCGGTGATTGTGAAATCTATTAATTCTTCTACCGTGTGCAATAAAACCTCGTCGAGAGTACTAACCACTGGTCTTCCTTGTTTTCTTCTTCGAGGGAGTATTAGAGATAACAACAATGCATCGATCTATTGGGCGTATGCTCTTGTGATTGTTTTGAATTGATTTACTTCCTCATGAGGAAGAGCGTAAGGTATTTTAGGGTGAAAATATTATTCTTTAGGCTGGGGTGCATTACTCATTCTAGGAGTACTCAACATGTGTGGGTTGTCTTGGGAATGACTAGCCATGCATGGCTATCTTGAATCTATAGGTTGTTTGAAATACTATGTAAAAAATATATTCAGCCATTCATTCTCAAGCCCTCCTTCTAGTGCCAATTCTATTGATGGGTCCTAAGTGCCTTGATTCAATAGTAGGAACCAAATCCATCATCGAGGCCTAATTAGACTCTGCATATTTTAATAGTGCAATAGTTCTCCAGATCTTGAGATCCAACCAATTTGAAGATGGGATTTATGTTTTCTTGTGAAGGCTCTTCCTTTAGTTCAGACTATCTCTTTTTTGTATTTTGTCTTGAGTGGGACAGTTATGAGATATAAGCCGGTATAAACCAAATTTGCAACAAAATATAATTAAGCTTAAATACTGGGGAAGAGGATGAACTTGGGATAACCCGTTGCTCAAGCATGAAGACAACAATTTTACACCACGAGCCTAGTACTAATACATTAACCATGTGAGCATCCAATTACTGTCTGAGAAACTAATTACCAGAAAGAAAACACTTATGCGATAAAACAATGGCAAGGAAAATAATTCACCTACTTAATCATCCATCACATAATAACACCACGATTCATCTTCATCATTAAAGTAAAGAACATCAAACTATTTCACTAGATAACTTGACAATAGATTAAATAGCTCTTACTCATCACAACATCATCCATGAAACAAGATAGGAAATAGTTCTTCTCCATGTCCAATAACATGCATTTGATGAAAATAACTTTATCTTTGGTCCAGAAGGACTTCTCAATTCAAACAAATCTTCAAAATAATTATTAACAACCAAAAAGAAAGAGTTCTTGCAACAACCATCGAACTTTAACTAATTTCTCGAAGTTCTTATTTATAACATAAAATTCAACTGAAAATAACGCCTAATTTTAGTTTAAATGAAACAAAATCTTCCTCATGGCATATTCTTCTAACAGTTTCTTTAATAGTCAAATAAATATATCCCTTCAGAAGGGTGACTTTTCTCAAACTTCGACCAACTGGTAAACAACTCATCACAAGTTTGGGCCCATGGAAACCTATGTTGCTCCATCGTAGCCACATAAATTCCTCTAACCTCCACCACATGCACTCGGTACTTTAATAGACTAGTGTTTAACTGTTGTAGCACAATCCAAGCTCTAATGGGATGTTCCATAAATATTTGCACTTGTCCTGGTGTCGCCTCAGTCACCTTCGCTAGCTCTTCGACCCATAATACATATTTCTTGGTATGCAATTCGACTACGTTGCACAAGTCGACGAGGTTGTTGAGGTTACCGAACTCAGGGAGTCTGATATCCTTTTCATATTGTTGATCTCCTGATCTATTTTCTTTCAGATTCCTTGGTGAAGTTATAGAGTCAATTTTTCTCGTTAATCGGAGTGAGTTTCGCTTGCAACCAGAATTAAAATTGTTTAGAAATTTCTTACAGAACAATACTCAACAAAATTTATGATAGAAAACATAATTGGGAAGAAAACAGACTAATGAATACCTGTAAAGTTTGCTAATCTTTTTTGTTTCATACTTACATGTTCTCTGCCACCTTTCATATTAACTGCACTATTCCTGTTAGCGCCACCATTTTCTTCATTTAAGGTGGGTTATATTCGCATGCCATAGCATGCTAGATCCAATATGGAAAACATGAGATTCAAAGTCACGCAAGTGGTCGGTTGGACCTTGAGTTCAAGAAAGGATGTCAAAGCTGAGCATGTGCCAAAAGTATGAGAAAGCTCCAAAAATATCGGATAATTTCATAAGGGGAGTCCTTAAATGCTTCAGGTCGAGGTAGGTTGCTCAAACAAAATTCGCATCAACAAGTGCTTCAACCATCATTAGCTCATTATGGAGGCTGGGTAAGTTGAGTGGAATCAAGATAATCATACCACACATCCTCTGTTATCCCTATCGGCTTCATCTCACATGCCTCAGATCATACTGTCGCGTAGATGTGACACAGTAAGTCTTTAAAACATCTCGTCGCGACATATTCAGTGTCCCATGGCACGTTTTAGCTCACTGCCCCCCTTTGTTATAAATTATAGATGTTCTATAAGTGTTTTACTCACCAATCGAGCTTGTGTGCCATTGGTAACTCGTCTCGTGATCTCACTTCAACCAAATTATTTGTTTTGGGCCTTTGTCAATTCATCCACGCATAAGGTGGATACACTGTCGCACCATGGGAACTCCTCAAAACATAAGACGAGGCCTGAAAGGTAGCCAAAACATTAGCCTTGAGCCACAAAATGCCTAGTACTCATTCTTATTTGCAGCGGGTGTTCTGGAGGCCTTGAAGGGAGATTCCTACCTTCACGCAGATATGATGGTATCGCCCTATGAGGACGATGAAATGGAAGAAGCTATGTCAGAAGGAAAAAATTTGGAAGTCACGCTTCCTTAGCAGCAAATACCACGGTGGAGAGGGAGGCCCAAGAAGAATAAAGAAGTGGGAGGGGAAAGCCAAATCCTGATTGAGTCGCGTGCGCGATCAACAAGAATTCCTAATGCGTGCTATCTGACTAGAGCCAGTTGAAACCATAAGTAGAGAAAGTGAGAGTCAAATGAGAAGGACAGAAGCCTCGGGTTCCAATGTTAGAGCACCTAGTCAACAACTAGAGCAGGCACAACTTTCCATTTTTGAACTCTACTAGGAAAATAGAGAACTACGACGATAGTTCATGGAAAAGACCCTTGAGGCATTACCACCACAATGTCGTGAAGGGAATAGAACCTGGCTCAAGAGGCAACTTTGGGAGGCATAGGATACAATCATGTCAAAGGAACGAAATATGAAAACACCTCAGGGAGCGCGAAGTATTCGAGAAGAAATTCCACGCATAGAAGAGACATGATTGGAGAACTCATTTTTTCATTCTGAGATGCAACACAAAACTTTGATAATTTTCCCTCTTGTAAGGAGAATTTTTTTTTCTTAATTTAACTGGGTTGGTTAACCAAAAGGTGTAGACAGTGGCTACTTTATCTAACCTAATTTTAACAACAATCTAATATATATAAAGTCTCAAAATTTTGATGAATGGGCTCTGGTTATAGCGATTGAATGCCTCCTTTCCTCTCTTGGCATGTGTATACTATGTTCTTAGTCTACATTTTCTTGTAAGTTAGCCCCGATTTTACACTTAGTGTTGCTTCAATTTACTTTGTTTCTTTATTAATATCCTTCTACGGAAAACCTCTGATGTCGATTGATTTAGTCGTATGGTACCGACATGGCACCACTGGCTCGGGATACAGGGTACCAATGACCAGGAACTTAGCTTATGGGTAATGGTTGGGCTCGAGGATTTTCTCAAGTTGAGCGCTTTAATCTAAACTTGGGATTACCGATGCCGAAAATGTATTGGAGGTCTGCTCTCGACAATAAAACTATCATGCGTCCTCCTTGTAAGTTAACGTCCCCAAAAAATCCCCGATTCTGAAAAAGTTTCAGAAGTCAGCGATCGATGATATCACTTCATTCTTCGTGAGTGCTTACTATCTTAGTATTTCACCGATGCCAAAGGGATCAGTCATCAGCGATATTCTCGGTGATCCTTGTCACGAAAGAAATCTCACGTCTGTCTACACCGAGGTAGATCAGGACTCGACAACTTTGGTTCTCTCTAGCATTTTCTTTCACGGTTAATACTTTACGATGTTGAATTCCTTAAGCGTGTCTGGGAAACGTTTGACTGTCAATTATCTAATTTAGATATTAGTCTTTTAAGTTAATGGTTTTCACGTGTCCAAGCAATCTTTTAAAAAATTAATGAGGATAAAAAATGATAAGCAAAGGACATATTTTTCAAATTAGATAATGCCAAAAGATCAAGTGGTACCCAAAAAGTGAAATTTCATATAGAAATTTTTGGGTGTGTTGAGTGCTCAACACATCGTTGGAAATATGGTAAAGATATTTAAAGGGAATAATGTAATGCGTTGCTTAAATTGATAAACCTGTGGTTCTACGCCAATGATCATATGAACATAATTTGAAGGAAGCGTCGATTTATGTTATCACAGAGACGAAGGAAATCGATCCATTCCTGTGATCGATTTATGAAAGTAAAAGGGGATGCCAGGTTTAACATTGAAGACCCGAAATGATGGTCTCTGGTGGTCCCAAAATTCATTGTAAATAAACAATTTAGTCATAACTTGTTTCACAATTCATCTCAATAACTTAAACAAGTTTTGAGCATAAGCAACTATAAATACAACCATGATTGGTTCACTGGATGGTGTGCTTGTGGAAACGAGAGGCTCGCTGAGGAAGAGCGGCCTATGGAGAAAAATGAAGGGGATGTAGACCTGAGGTTCGTGCGAATATCAGAGAGAAGATGAAGTGAAGAAAGTGCGAATATTAGAGGAAAGATGAAGTGAAGAAGGTGTGAATTTCAAAGAGAAGATGAAGTGTAGTGAAGAGTGTTGATGGTATACCTATGATAATGA
>JASDQU010241174.1:130867-167204 GCA_032191745.1 Picea mariana | reverse complement strand
ATAATTAAGTAGTTGATTTGAGTTATTATGATTATAGTTAGTATTTAGTAGGTAGAATAGTTAGCATAGTTTATAATTAGTTTAGTATATTTTAGTTAAGTTTGTTTTATTAGTTTCTAGTTTCCTCTAATTGAGTTTGATTTCTTTTTATTTAGTTAGTTAGTTTATTGTAGTTTGTTTTATTAGTTTCTAGTTTCCTTAGTTTAGATCATTTAGCTCAGATCACTTTCTCTTTGGTTTCCTTACGAGACCTCAGAGCGGCCAACGGAGCCGTTAAACTCGTCAGGGTGGTTCATACCAAACAGCTTGGGTTATTTAGACAACCCCGGACCCGTTCCACTCTCCCAGTTGATGGATGGACTGTTTCGCCCGTCAACAAGACCCAACTTGCTATACTTGGACCTCAACGGGGAATGCACTGAAGAACGATCAAGAGCAGCCTGCTCTGATACTACTGATCTAGATTATTTTCGGCACGAAATGAGAGCAGAGATATAATAAACAATTGTATAGAGATATATCAGATATCCAATAATATAATAGAGATATATTAGAGATATAACCATAAACATAGAGATACAATAATACACAATTTTTATTAAAGAGCGAAATGTACAAAATTGTAGAAACACAGAGTGAAAGATTCGCTAGAATGGTGGAAACTTATATCTGAGAAGAGATGTGATGGCTACACTCATTTACAAGAATATGGTTGTTACAATGAGGCTCCAAAGGTATTTGTAACATAAAGAAAATCCAAAAACCCTAACCCCGAAAGATTAAAAGCCAACAGTTTTTTGGACCCCGTTTTGGGTAGTTTGGTGTATCAATGTCCCGGGGGCGTAACTTTGGAATACTATCTTCATTTGGGGCACATGATAGGTCGTTGGAAATTTATTGAATAGGAAATTAATTTCACAGGCTCAGTCATAGACTTTGGCCATTATTGAGGTGTCTGATCGTGAAAAAACTTCCTTTAGGACCTCAAAATGGTCTCGAAAGTTTGGGACCTAGAAAACTGCTAAAAATAGTAAATTTCTTACAAACTGTTTTGAGACAGTTGGAATAGATGGGTGGCCACCGATATCCACCTAGATCAATCCTCCCTCCTTAGGAATAAATGGCCTCCATTGCGTTGAGTTTTCGGGGAGAGGGGAAAGCATTTGTTGAATCTGAATCTTGGTGAGCTGCTTGCCTTGCTAGAGAAGTTGCGTTGCTTAGCTTGTTGAAGACTATCATGAACCTGTTGTTGGCGAGGTTGAATCTGTTCAACTAACATGTTGTATCCTTGCTTGACTAGGTAGTGTGTAGGTACCATTGTAGGTGAATAAACAATATCTTCTTTCTCTTCTGCAATATGCTTCTGTTGGAAAGAAAGGTCTTGGGCCAAGGCTGCAGTGGTTGCAGTGTCCTTCTGTTCACCTTTTGAACAGATTGTGAAGAGGCTAAATTTTGCAGTATGATATATTACCTTGCGACACTATTTTAGTGGGATAGAAGTTAGAACTACCTTTGGTATCCTGTAGAGATGACCCCAAGAGTAATAATGACACTATGGGGTCGAGACTCATAAATAACATGGCACTTCCACATATATGGCTAGCTCAAGAGAACATCACATACATCCAACATGGAAACATCATATAATACCTCATCCTTGAATGTAATGATCCCAAGCCAAATTTTTCGCTTGGTATCACTAACTACTACTGATTTATTGTTGTGCAGGTGTTTATTGAGTTATTAAGTGCATACAAGATTCATCCAACACATGAAGATCATAACATAATCAAGATATAGAAGCACAAGCAAGATCTGACCTTTTTACTATGCAGAATCAATACAATAGATGGTCGATTTGGCATAAACCTCATATGGCCATACAATCAATATATATGAGCTACAACAAAATGCTCTGCCGATACAAAAGAAGCCTCCAAAGGCTGAATAAGTAATGAAGACCAATACCTAGCAGATCTGAATGTCAAACCCTCTAGCTAAAGAGTGCCATGCTCCAAGTGAAGATTGAAACCCTCAAGAATTTGGCCCTGATGGCAAGATGCTCCAAATGATCTCAAACTCGTCCCAATGATAGATCAGGGCAGTGGGAACCTCCTCCAGAAGTTTCAGGCCCAACGTCCCAGTCTAACCCCTCCAACTGATGAGGCTCCTAAGTGAGTTGTGCCCTCATGAATAGCTGAAACCCCAATGCAACTCGTCCCTGTAGAAATATAACTCCAAATGGATTGAAACTCTCCTAGAATGTAGATCGGGCTAAGAGAACCCCGTGGAAGAAGTTTTCGAACCAAATCTCCAGCAGATCTCTTTAGATATGAGTTTTTCTGAATCACAGGACATCCTCTATGGCTCCAAGATGTCCCAATATATAGATAATGATATGAGGATGATAACCATCCAAAATAGTCCTCAAATTGATGATCATGCCCCTGTAAACAAAACACAAGTGTCAAAATGGCCCCAAGCCCTCTGAATAAGCTAGATCGAACCTCCCTCTAGATAATTGTGCACCCTTGCTGGAATCACAAGAACAGTATGGCCTGCTACCTTCTGAAGCACTGCATGGAGATGAGCTGAGACTAGAATGGTGTGGAGGAGTCTTTTGTCCTTGAGACCAAGCTGTGGAACAAGGTGAGTGGATATTTCACCACTGAGTTTCTCACAAGGGTTTGTACAACAAAACCCCCAAACTGAATTCTCAAGAGAAATAGAAAATGCTAATCCAAAACTAGAATGAATAATAGGTGCGCCCCAACCTCTTACTTATACCTTTTTCTTCTAATTCTCTGTTGAGTTAGGTTAACTCTCAGGGTTAATCTTCTATTCTTCTGTTGAGTTATCTTTTACCTTTAATCCCTTTTCCTTTCTTAAGTCAACTTAAAAATATAACTTTAGCTTCATTGAATTCCCCTTTTAGTGGAAGACTATGACCTAGTGGGGGTGCCCAGGTCACCGAGTCTCCTCATTACCTCTCTAAGAGGTGGGGGACATTACATTCTCCCCTGATTGAAATTTCTTGTCCTCAAGCAATTCCAAACCTACTTCTCTTACCACGTGTTCCTGCTCCCAAGTGGCATCCTCAATGGGTAAACCCTTCCACCTGATTAGATACTCCTTGATGCTCCGGTTTCTGAACTTCTTCTCTCAGACTTCTAGCATGAGGGGTAATACCTCAATAGGCCTGATGTGTTGACTGAGGGATTTCTTAAGGCATGAGACATGAAAAACGTTGTGAATTCAACTACCCTGTGGAAGCTCTAGCTCATAAGCTATGACCCCTATCCTCCCACTGACTCTATAGGGTCCAAAGAAACGTGGCTACAGTTTCTCTGCTCTGCTTCTTTTAATGGAAGCCTGCCTGTATGGTTGCAACCTCAAGTAGACTAAATCACCAACCTCAAAAGTCCGGTCAACTCTGTGGTTGTCTGCTTAGACCTTCTGCTAGTTTTGTGCCCTCTGTAGATGATCCTTTAATTCCCTGATAATGTCTTGGCTCTGTTGTATCCAATCCTGTACCATTGGTGCCCTGCTGTTTTCAAATGCAATCTCTAAAAATGACAAGGGATCATAGCTATACAAAGCTATGAATGGAGACATGCCAATAGACATATGCTGGGTGGTATTGTAGCAATATTCTCCCAAATGCAACCATCTGACCCATGCCTTCTGTTGCCTTGCCACATAGTTTCTGAGATAACCTTCCACCCACTTGTTGACTATCTCTATCTGTCCATCTGTCTGTGGGTGATATCTGGTGCTAGGGGTCAAGGCCGTACCAACCAACTAGAATAACTCCTGCCAGAAAGTACTCATAAAACTGCTATTCCTATCGATGACAATGGTCTTGGGGAGGCTGTGCAACCCGAAAATCTCCTTGAAAAATAGTTCGGCCACATGTGTTGCACTGAAGTCAGTAGCTATAGCAAAGAAGTGTGCAAACTTTGTTAACCTGTCCACCACTACGAATATGCAGTCCTTTCCTTGCATCTTTGGTAGCTCGGTGATGAAATCCATGGATATGCTTTCCCATTTGTGCTTCGGAATGGGAAAGTGTTGCAAAAGTCGTGTTGGGTGTGTGTGCTCGTCCTTGTTTTCCTGACATGTTGCACACTCTTTTACGTGCCTAATCACATCCTCCTTCTGTCCTTTCCAAGCAAATATTTCTCTCACCTGCCTGTACATCTTGCTAATCCCTTGATGTCCCACCATTGGTGAGTCATGGCATGCCTGCAATACCTTGGCCTTGAAGGCCGACCCAGAAACCAAGAAGATTCGGTCTTTGTAGTAGATGAGGTCATTAATAACCTTGAAATCTTCATCTTGTACCTGTCCATCTAGTAGTTGGCATGCAAACTGATCCTCTGCATACTCCATCACTAGTTGGTCTTTCCAATCAACTATTATCCATGTTATGGCAAGGATGGATGGTCTCCTGGATAAGGCATCCGCACCACATTATTCTTTCCTTTGACAAATTCAATGTCGAAGTCATAGGCCTATATTATACTTACCCCTTTTTGTTGCCTCTCGTTCAAGTCCTTCTGTTCCAATAAGTATTTGAGACTATTATGATCTGACTTGACAACAAACCAAGCACCTACCAAGTATTGCCAGAATTTGGCTAGTGCATGCATGATAGCTAGAATTTTTTTATCATAAATGTTGTAGAGCAGCTCAGGACTCCAAAGTTTTCGGCTCTCGTAGGAAAGAGGGTGCCTATTCTACATCAGTATGGCCCCTATTCCTTCCCCAGATGCATTGCACTCCAAGGTTAATGGAAGACTAAAATATGGAAGAGCTAAGACTGGGCACGTACTCATCACCTTATTCATCTTGTCCATCGTTTTTTGAGCCTCCTCGTCCCACTTGAATGCTCCCTTCTTAGTCAAATCGTTCAAGGGTGCACATAATTGAGAGAATCCCTTAACAAACTTTCTGTAATATGAGCACATTCTTAGAAATCCTCTCAATTCTGTGAGTGTCTTAGGAGTGGGCCATTCCATGATGGATTCAATTTTCTCCTGATGCACTTGTACCCCTTTTGCTCCGATAATGTGTCCAAGATAAAGGACCTCTGTCATTCTAAACTCACATTTGGACTCCTTAGCATATAGCGACTGTTCTTCCATAATTGACAAAATCTGGTCCAAATTCCTAAGATGCTCCGCCCATGTCTTACTGTAGATAAGCAAGTCATCAAAGAATACTAACATGTGCTTCCTTAGCTGCTTGTTGAATACATGGTTCATACATGATTGGAACGTAGTAGGAGCTGTGGTTAACCCAAAGGGCATCACTAGAAACTCATAATGACTGTAGTGACATATACAAGCTATTTTTGAGATGTCTTCCTCCCTCATCTTGATTTGATGATAGCTAGAACGAAGGTCAATCTTAGTGAAGTAAATGGCCCCATCCAATTCGTCCAATAGTTCATCAATCCTTGGTATTGGGCACTTGTTTTTGATGGTCTTTTTATTCAAGGCCCTGAAGTCGATGCACATCCTCATAGTTCTATCCTTCCTCTTCACCAATACTACTGAAGAAGCAAAAGGACTACTGCTGGGCCGAATGTGTCCCATGTCCAGAAGTTCCTTGATGGACTTGTCTATCTCATCTTTGTACTTTTTGGAATGTCTGTAAGGTGTGGTGATCACTGGTTTGTCCCCTTCCTCTAGCTCAATAATGTGCTCAAATCCTCTATCCAGTGGAACCCCCAAAGGAATAGGCCCAAACATCTTGTCATGTTTGTCAAGGATCTCCTTGATTTCAGGAGTGTAATGAACCTTGCCCAGTTCATCCACACATGTCACAACCCTACATTTGGCTGCATATAATATTTCATCTCTCTGGAATATGGCTTCCATTCTCTTGGTTGTGACTACCTTTGCAACATTCCCTGTCATGCTCTGAAGTACTACCTTTCATCCACCCTCTTCTGTGAATGACATTTCCATCGTTTTGTAGTTGGTGGTGATAGGCCCTAATGTGCTGAGCCATTGAACTCCTAAGATGATGTTGGTATCCGGAAGATCCATGACGTAGACATCCTGTTTCAACTCATGCCTTCCCAAGGTAAGCTTTAGGCCTAGAATATATCTGTCACAAGGCATGGTGCTTCCTCTTGCAACCTCCACTTTGAATCCTTCAAATTCTGCTGTGGGTATGTGTCTTCTCTTCAACAATGTTACATCAATGAAGTTGTGGGAAGCTCTTCCATCAATCAAGACCGAGACTCTTTGACCCTGTAAGACCCCCCTCATTCGGAAGGTGTTATACTTGGGCACTCCACTGATAGATGCCAAGGTGGCCATACTATCATGTCCTATAATTTGTTCTTCTTCTACTGTCTTAGTGGTTTCTGCCTCCATGTTCTGTATCTGTCCAATATCATCTTCTTCTTCATTATCTGAAGTGACCTCAATGTAATGTACCTGTCCACGTCCCATGCACTTGTGTGAGTGATTCCATGGTTCCTTGCATGTGAAGCAGAGTTGCTTCCTCCTTAGTTCTCTCTTGGTGTTATCATCTATTCTGCCACGACCCCTGTCATAACCCTTAGGGTCACGTCCTCCCTAATTTATTGGAGGCCTTTGATCTCTTCCACCATTGTTAAGAGGAGGTCTGGGTATGAATTTTGGTTTAGCAGCTGGACCCAAATCCCTCATCTTCCAAATGGCTTCCTGTAGGTTAGTATGCTTTAAGGCCTTTACCCAACCCTTCAAGGGTTCCAACAACCCTTCCGTTAAAAGCATCATGAGCCTGATCGAGGCCATATATTGCACCATCACCACCAACCTCTGGAATTCATCAATGTATACCTCAACTGTACCTGTTTTCTTGAGTTGGGTGAGCTCCCAGAAATGTAGCTCAGGATATCCTTGATCAAATCTATCAATGAGCCTCTGAGTGAATTCTGTATAGGATACAATCTGGTTGTGGCCGAGTGTGGTGNCCAAGTACATAGTGGAAAACTTGATGGCCTCCATCTCTCTCATGGGGTTAAGCTGCAGGTAAGTATCCAGCTTTTGCACCCACGCTTGTGCTGTCATGTTAGCCATACCATCAAAGTATGGAATCTCTATCTTCCCTGCCCTTCGCTCAAACTCAAAGCTGCCCCTATGGTTCATCCTAGGCTGGTTTCTGAACCTAAGTTGACAACACTGGTCTAGGGAAATCTATCTTTGAATTCTCATATCCAAGCTGTAGTATTCCTTGGTGCTCCTGGCCAATTGTTCCACAAAGTCTTCAACCTATTCATGTTTCCCTTGCTCATCTGTGAATGTGGGCATGTATGGTCTGGGGTTAGCTCTGCTACCTGAGTGTCGGCCTAGTTGTTCATCTCTGAACACTAGCATGTATGGCCTATGATTGGCCTTGCTACCCATTTGCCCATGGGATGTGCCACCTCCCAGACTTCCTTCGGATCCCGGTGCTTTCTCCAGGTTATATCTGATTTCCTCATGGGTTCCACCGGAACCCACAACCTCCTTATTCCCATACGTATCAGGATCCTTTCCTCAATGGGTTACTTGCATCAGAAGGCCAATTATCCTAGTTTGGTTCTCGTTCATCTTCTGTAGATTCTCATCAACTTTCTTCAAGGTTTCAGAGATTTCGGCCTGTCCCCTTCTGCTGGTTTCCTGATACTCATCCAACTGTTGGAACAAGGTGCTTTCTGTGTGGTTCATGTTTTGCTGGAACTTACCAAACTCGGCCACTAAGAAAGCCAAGCCCTAAGGCTCATGGTCATCCCTTGACCCTTCCATTTTTGCCTCTGTTTCACTACTATTTTTCTTCCTCCGACCCATAATGCTATTTTTCTTCCTCCGACCCATAACAATTCCACTGTACCTCTGCATGCGCCGATCTCTCCACAGGTTTGGAGGATCGAAGCTCTGATACCACTGTAATGATCCCAAGAAATTTTTTTCGCTTGGTATCACTAACTACTACTGATTTATTGTTGTGCAAGTGTTTATTGAGTTATTAAGTGCATACAACATTCATCCAAAACATGAAGATCATAAGATAATCAAGATATAGAAGCACAAGCAAGATCTGACCTTTTTATTATGCAGAATCAATACAATAGATGGCTGATCTAGCATAAACCTCAGATGTCCATACAATCAATAGATATGAGCTGCTACAAAATGCTCTGTCGATACGAAAGAAGCCTCCAAAGGATAAATAAGTAATGAAGACCAATACCTAGCAGATCTGTATGTCAAACCCTCTAGCTGAAGAGTCCCACGCTCCAAGTGAAGACTGAAACCCTCAAGAATTTGGCGTTGATGGAAAGATGCTCCAAATGAGCTCAAACTCATCCCAATGATAGATCAGGGCAGTGGGAACCTCCTCCAAAAGTTTCAGGCCCAACATCCCAGTCTAACCCCTCCAACTGATGAGGCTCCTAAGGGAGTTGCACCCTCATGAATAGCTGAAACCCCAATGCAACTTGTCCCTATATAAATATAACTCCAAATGGCTTGAAACTCTCCCAGAATGTAGATCGGGCTAAGAGAACCCCGTGGAAGAATTTTTAGGACCAAATCTCCAGCAAATCTCTCTAGATCTGAGTTTTTCTAAATCACAGGATGTCCTCTATGGATCCAAGATGTCCCAATCTATAGATAATGATATGAGGATGATAACCCTCCAGAATAGTCCTCAAATTGATGATCATGCCCCTACAAATAAAACCCAAGTGTCGGAATGGCCCCAGGCCCTCTGAATAAGTTGGATCAAACCTCCCTCTAGATAATGGTACGTCCTTGCTGGAATCACAAGAACAGTATGGCTTGCTACCTTCTGAAGCGTTGGATGGAGATGAGTTGAGACTAGAATGGTGTGGAGGAGTCTTTCATCTCCGAGACCAAGATGTGGAACAAGGTGAGTGGATATTTCACCACTGAGTTGGTCACAAGGGTTTGTACAAAAAAACCCCCAAACTGAATGCTCAAGAGCAATAGCAAATGCTAATCCAAAACGAGAATGAATAATAGGTGCGCCCCAACCTTTTACTTATACCTTTTTCTTCTAATTCTCTGTTGATTTAGGTTAACTCCCAGGGTTAATCTTTTATTCTTCTATTGAGTTATATTTTACCTTTAATCCCTTTTCCTTTCTTAAGTCAACTTAAAAATATAACTTTAGCTTCATTGACTTCCCCCTTCAGTGTAAGACTATGACCTAGTGGGGGTGCCCAGGTCACTGAGTCTCCTCATCACCTCTCTAAGAGGTGGGGGACATTACATTGAAGGGATGGATGATGTATGCCAATCAACACTGTTGGCTGAAATAGAGATCTCATCCTTGGTGAAGCCACGGGATGTTGTATGGTTGCGGGTATGGTGTTGTCGACAATCCCAATTGTTTGACAACCTTTGTTGAGAAGAGGTTCTTTTAGTTTTCTCTATCAACAATAAAATGTAGCGGGGTCCCCTTCACCCACATCTGTGAATGAAAAAAGAACTCCCCCTCTTTAGGATCTATTTGTTCTTCTGGTTGAAATGTTTTGGTCGCAATAGTAACAGTGGGGTCTACATTGATGATTTTCCTTCTCCCATTATTTTTTGAATCAGATTATGAATAAGGGTTCAACTCCTTTTATTTGATCTCAACCACCAATGATTGTTTTGAGTGACATTCATCAGTTTCTTTCCAAGGGATTTTGTGGAAATCACACCACTTTCCAGTGTCCTTCTTCATCTTTTGGTTACCCTTCTTTTCCTGTGGTCTAGACTTGTTTTCTAGAGGTTGGTTTTTAGGGTAATCTTTACCATACTTTGGTTGTTTCATATTTTTAGACTCAAACTCTTGTTTGTTCTGGCTCCTAAACTTCTTCTTGATTTTGACAACATATTGATAGGCATCTCCTAGTGATGAGATGTCCAGGAAATCCATTTCGGTTTGGATGTACCTATGCAGAGCCCTGTGGTATTTCAGAACCAGATACTTCTTGGAGTCTTTGTTACCCATCTTGGTGCACAATTTATGGAAAGTATTTGTGAACTCCAACACTATTTCCCCCTCTGTTTCCGCAGTGTGGTCCATCTCATGTATTGGTCATCATAGTTACCAATAAGGTAATATTGTTCCTTGACCACATCCACAAAAAAATCCCAAGTGGGATTGGCCCCATATATTTTAGACTCCTCTATGGAAATTTTCTCCCAATAAGTTTCCCACCAATGTTTGACATGGGGGAGATCCTTAAGGAGTGCGAAGGTGATATTTTCCCTATTGGAAAAATTGTGAAAAAAGAAATAACCTTCTAACAAATTTAACCATTTTTCTAGGGCATCCGCATAGTTATAACCTTCAAATACGAGAATATCAAAATTAAATTTTAACTTGAAAGGAGAGTTTCCTCCAAAGTGGCCTCTTGATGAAGATGTTCCTGTTGTTATTAACATGCATTGAAGGATGTGGGAAAAATTTCCATCATTTCATCCCTCTATCGCGTGAGAGCTTTCTCAAGCAACAGCTTAATATAATATTCTTCTCTTTCGTCTTTCTTTTCTTCCACCATGGAGGGTTTCTTGGGCATGCAAGTGTGATTTTTCTCAAGAGAGGCAATCTCGAGACCCAACTTGCTATACTTGAACCTCGTCGGGGACATGCCCTGAAAAACAATCAAGAGAAGCCTGCTCTGATACAACTGATCCAGATTATTTTTGGAACGAAATGAGATAGGAGATATAATAAATAAATGTACAGAGATATATCAGATATCCAATAATATAACAGATATATATCAGATATATAGCCATAAACATAGAGATATAGTAATACACAATTTCTATTAATGAGCGAAATGTACAAAACTGTAGAAATATAGAGTGAAAGACTCGCTAGAATGGCGGAAACTTATCTCTGAGAAGAGATGTGATAGCTACACTCATTCGAAAGAATACGGTTGTTACAATGAGGCTCTAAAGGATTTTTTAACATAAACAAAATCCAAAAACCCTAATCCTGGAAGATGAAAAACCAACAGTTTTGTGGACCCTGTTTTGGGTAGTTTGGTGTATCAACTTCCCAAGGGATTAACTTTGGCATACAATCTTCGTTTGGGGAAAACGATAGCTCTTTGGAAAGGTATTGAAAAGGATAATCATTTCACAGAATCAAGGAGAGACTTTGGCTATCATTGAGGTGCTCGATCGTGAAAAAAAGTCGTTTAGGCCCTAAAATGGCACCGAAAGTTTAGGACCCGAAAAACTGTTAAAATAGTAAATTGCCAACAAACTGTTTTGATCCAGTTGGAATAGGTGGGTGGCCACCGATATCCACCTAGATAAATAGTCCCTCCTTAGGAAGAAATGGTATCCATTGCATTGAGTTCCCGGGGGAGAGTGGAAAGTGTTTGTTGAATCTGAATCTTGATAATCTTTTTTCCTTGCTGGAGAAGTTGCGCTGCTTAGCTTGTTGAAGACTGTCATGAACTTATTGTTGGCAGGGTTTTTGGACCTTGACCAAGTTTTGAGGATCATTTGTCATGTTTGACCTATTTTGGAACTTCGACAGGCTGTCGAAGGTGGAGCGCAAGTCGAAGCAGAGATCGTGGGATCTCGGCCCCTTTTTAGGGATGTTTGGGTTTTGGGATTATGTAATGGGTATGGGGATGTTGGCCCATGGGTTTACCCATGCTTAAGCCTAATTTGTAAATATATAAATAGAAAGCTAGGCAATGTAAGAAAGACCTGTAGTTGAGTACTAGTACTAGCTATGTGCAAGAAGATGTGATTAAGACTTGTAGAGCTAAGTGCAAGTCATCTGTAGTGCTTTGTGCATAGACTGTGTAAGGCTCTATTCCTAGATCTACTCAAGGAAGGAGGATTTGGCAAAGTGCGTGCAGATATCCTATCCTATGCAGAGTAGGATTTTGATGCTTTGTGCTTGTATAATATTGATAGAAGATAATAAAGAAGACGAAGAGTTGGTGGACATAGCCCCAGAGTGGGGGTGAACCACGTACATCTTGTGTTATGGTTTCTTTGTGCAATGTATTGATGTGTTTATGTGTTTACTTGTTTAGATGCATTGATATAGATGAATGATAGATAGACCTATTGATGCTATGTGCTTAATAATATGGATGGATGCTAGATCTGACCTATGTGGATGTGCTTAGTGTTTGAATATACTAGATCTGGTTGAATACTGCGATGCTTTGTAATTAGGGTTTTATCTGTGAAGTAGATATTGGTTTAATACTAATGAACTGTAATTCCTGAGTGCTTTGATAAAGTGTTATAATCATAGATATGTGTCCTAGCTAAGGTTGTAGACATCTGAGTCTTGCAACCACCCCTGCCTCTACCTTGGGTGAGACTTCATATGCTTCGTAGGTGTTGCCTAAAGGGATGGTAGTTAGGGATTTTTTGGTGCGCTCTTGAGCGTTGAATATCGGTTTGTCCCCTATGCCAACAAATGGTTCCATTATCGGGACTAAAACTGTGATTGCTGGGAACTGAGGAATAAGAAGCTATGTGCGAAGATCTAACCTGAAACTATGAAATCTCTATATGTAGATATATTTCTTTAGTGCACAGTACTCTACTTGAGTTGTGAAGCTTTGTGCTAAGAAGAGAAGGCCAATTTGAAAAAAAGAGGTAAGATCTGAAAGATTTGTGCTTCGTTAAAGGTAAGATAAGTGGAAATTTTTGTTTCAAGAGCATGGATCTAGGTATGTTTGATAAATGTTGTCCTAGCCTAAAAACTAGGGCAAAACTAGAAGAAATAAGGTTTGATATGAGCTGATAGAAATAATGAAAGATATGTTATTCCTATGCATAGAAAAGATTTTTGGACTAACAAATGGATGCGGGACCCTAGAAAGAATTTTTTGCAGGTTAGATACTATGATCCTAGTGCACAGTACAAGCAAGGATGGGGATAATTTAAAAGAAAATGAGGATTAACCCTTTGTTACAAATGTATAAGACTGAAACATCTCGCTAAGGAATGCCCTGTTTGAAGACCTAGTTGTCTTTGTTGTAAATCTCTGGATCATGAAGTTTTGGATTTCCTTAGAATGATTGCTAAGCTTGAAAGAATGATTGTGGAACAAGTAGACCCTGAGAAAGGCTAAGAAACTAAGATTATAGAAGAACCGCAGAAATAATTAGAGACTGTATTACTAAATATGAAAGAAACCCTAAATGACCACAAAGATACTAATCTATCAGAGATCTTAAGAGAGAAAGATAAAATAGAAGTAAGAATAAGATACTTCTACATTGAATTTGTTCTAGATGAGGAAACACAGGTGAATATCATGATAGAAAGAACTTGGGAAGCTTTAGGAAAGCCTGCTATGATTCCTTCATTGGGAGGAATAGGATTATTTAGAGGAAAGATGATCACCCTATGTGGAAGACTCACCCAGATATCTATGAGTGCTCATGGAACTTCGACAGAGGAAGATGTTGAGATTATTAAATATATTGAGAACAACGCCCCATTTGCTATATTACTAGGAAAGACTTGGATTGAAATGGATCAGGCCAGAAGGAAAGAAGAGGAAGTCTTAGAGTAGGAGAAGCAAGAATTAAAGGATTTTATGACTAGGAGAATAACGCACTTGATTGAAGAACAGGAGAACAGATCAAAGTTATTTGGAACCAGAAACTTGGATGTTGAAGTTGAAAGAACACAAGAAGACTCACAGAAGACTGAAGCACCTACCCCAGATAAAGAAGTATTTCTGTTGAACCCTATGAAATAATCTCAATAGCATGAAGTTATTATGCCAAAAGAAGATAAGAACCAAAATGGAAAGAGGATAACCGAGAAGAAGACTATAGGGAAGAAGGCTAGGAAGCTCAGTAAGAAGAGAGCAAAGATATAAAAGTTGCAGAAGATTCTAGAGGGAACTTCACAGAAAAAAGGTTTGAAAAAATGGAATTTCGTCGGGATATCAGAACAACGAAAAATGTCACTTCGCCATGGTGAAGTGATATAGCCGTTGAAAGCATTATAACCGTTAGACTGACACCTCAAATGGTTAGAACAATAGTAATGGTCGGGAGAAGCTTGCCATCAGACCATTGGGACTGCACCGCAATGGACATAACCACATTGATGAAGGCCTCTCGTCCATTGGAGAGATTCGTTACAGCGTGCCTACTTAGTCCGTCGACTATTGCACTGAAAACAATTTTGCGAATTGTATTCGAGCCAATAGAAGAACTCGTTTCTACCATGATGTGTTTATTGAGATAGACACATGTTCTATTGCATTAAGCATTCATTCATCCACCTGAGTTACTCGATCTGAGAATGCATGTCGGACGAGGTCAGGGCCGCAGAGAAATTTGTCAAATAAGTTTTAATCGATTTAATGGCTAAGAAGGTTGTGTCCATAGGAGCTCAAGCTTCATTGAAGAGAGGAGTGCAAGCCTCCCTGTCGACTGCTCACAGATCCAGACCATCCTGAGTTGCGGTAGCAGAAAAGAGAACCAAGCACATAGATGACCTAGCAAATGCGAAGCTAATACCGACCATCTTACCCGACTACATCCCTCCTCTGGCCAGCATGGTGAGTCACGACAGTGTCCCGAGGGACTTTGATTATGCCTTGGTTACTGCGTACTTCTCGAAGGGGATACGTGCAGTTAGGAAGCAACAATATAAGATTGTGACATTGAAGTTCATCAAATTAAACCTAGGGGACCACAAAAACCATAGTATGCTTGCTCCTTACAAGTACACGACCAAGATGAAGGGGAAGAACCCAAAGATCATCCCCCAGCCATGGACTATGAACCTCGCACAATTCACCCTCTTGAATGTAATGAAGATCCCACATTTTTGAAGGCACCAGGAGGTTAATGCTTGTGTTAAGCTCTTACTCTCATGTTACCATGGTGACTACCTATGGTTAGACCGATGCATTATAGTCAATATGACATTGATCCAAAGAATCATCGGATTGAGCATGCAAGGACCTGACCCACAGGACTTCTATCCAGGAAAGGCTACAGATTGTGCATTGGCACAGAGGATAAAAGACACATATGGTGATGTATAAAAGGGGACACGAGGCTACAAGGTAGCCTCCATCCAGAATGGCACAGTGCACCTGGCCTATCAACTGATTGCAGGTAAGCTCATGAGAAAGAACATACCTACACAGGTCATAGAATTTGTTGTTGAACTCACCGAGAAATGTGTATAAGGACTACAGATGAATTGGGCGAAGTACTTGGTCAACTAACTAGAATTAGACTATTGCGAAGCTCAGGATCAGGGCTATGAGTTCCACTTTAGCTGGCTCCTGATCCTCATCACATTTACCACTTGGGAGATGTTGGAAGGTGAGACCTTCCTGGACATTGAGCTATTTGAGCCGCTTGCTACAAAGTTCACCACGCTCTGGTACTCGAGCAATATGGGAAAACAATGGCATTCGAATGCGGTTTCGACCCCTCATGAAGTTTTGTGTATATCGACACTTCATCTATATCACTGCGCAAGAAGACGAGCATAAAGAGGATCTTCAGTCATACTATAAGCTCATAGAGGAGGACCTCGAGGAGATAACTAAGGACTGGTCAGTAGACCTCCTTATCCCTACTGACCCTGCAGAGATATCTGATCTCGAACTTGACAGCTCAGAGGATGCTCACAAAGAACACGACACACTTGGAACCAATAGAAGGAAGAAGACCAAAGAAGTCCAAGACTTGAGCAGTGCCTCAGAAAGAAACTACTCCAATATCACCTGGTTGAGGGGGTGATGATGAAGTAGAAGAGACAAATGGCAAAGAATACCAGCAGAAGAAAGGAAAAGTAACACCACCTAGGGATCCTACTGACGAGGTTGAGCCCTTGAAGAAAAGGAAGGTTTCTCCCATGAAATCGACTTCCCGAAAGAGATCCAGAGTCAACTTGACTAAGATGCGACTATTCTCACTGTAGATGATTTCGACTTCATCATTGCAGCTGTTGCAGATGCCTCACAGGACGTCTTGCAGAAGCATGAATCCAAGCAGGAAGAAATGTACGACAAAATTGAAGTTGAAATCAGAGGGGTATAGCAGGCCCTTCAATCCAGCCACATAGTGTCCACTACGACCCCATTATCAGAAGCACAAGAGTAGGGAGACGAGCCTACCCAACTCTGCAGACTCACTGATGCGACTGAAGATTGCCTTCGTTGCATATAGGAAGAAAAAGAACAACCTACATAATCCCTAAAGCAAGTACATGAGGTATTCGTAGAGCAATGATAGATTGCACAAAAAGAGAAGGATGACCTTGAAGCCAATTTTGAAGAAAATAGGGCACAGGTCAAGCAAGAAAAAGAATAGTTGCTCACAAAGAAGCTTGGAGTCAAAGAAGCAGTCGACAGAGCACTTCTCTTTGTGACGGGCTTAGATCCAAAGGTAGAAGACCGAGTCAAGCATCAAGTAGCACAAATCATGGAAGTTATCCAACATCTACAGCAATGAATAACAGAGTTAGAGCTCCAAACAGTGCCCAGTACCCCACAGGAGGTGTGAGATCAAAGAGAAGCAACTACTCGAAGTGCAGTTGAGAGGATCAGAACATTTACCATGGAATGTAAATAGTTAAGTGATCACAGTTTCTAGACTTATGACAGACTCACTGAAGATCTTGAATTGAAGGCACTGGAGTCACAGCTCCAAGAGGAAAAACAACAAGAAGAAACAATACAGGCACAGTTGAAGCTCCTTTCACTAGTTGAAAGGATGAAGTGATCCCAAGAATAATGCACTGCTCAATAGAAGGTCGACACCATTTAGAGAAAAGTCATGGAAGTGACTTAGAGACTCTAACCTATCCAGGACGAGGCTTGTGAATTGTTCACAGAGATTGAAGGATGAGGAGCAGAACTGGAGAAATTTATCACTGCAACCGAACAATGCTTAGAGGGACCTGTCAATGAAGTAGTTATCCAAGAGCTCACCAAGTAGGAGGCCTTGGTGCAACAACAGGTTGAAGTAGCTCGAGCCAAGCTTGAGGTTTTTGAAGTAGATCTACCTATACTAGAGTGACTCGGGATGAGTCACAGGTGAGCATTGGGGGCCTGTTGTCCCTTGACCAAGTTTTGAGGATCCTTGGTCATGTTTGACCTATTTTGGGACTTCGATAGGCTATCGAAGGTGGAGTGTTGAAGGAAAATCTCCCTGCGGACAAGTAGATCTCCTCAAAGAGCTAGACTCTTAATTCTAAGACAGAAAGTGCTTATCATGGTCACTGACTTCCTTTTAGGTCTACAAAAACTAATGCATGAAGAGGAAGGAGGGAAGACGTACCTTTTACCGGTGTTTGTCGCTGCACGCTCTGAGTTGAGCTCCAATCTTTCGCTCCTCGATGGTTCTTGTAGACAAACAAAGTACGACCACTTCCTACTCTATCAAGATTAGTCCGAAATAGATCTATCTACTAAAGAGACAAATTCATGTGAGATTGAACACGAATTAGAAAGAAACAGGCCAAGCAAATTATATTAATGAGAACAAAACATTGCTTACAGCCGTAGATGGAATGCGACAATTTTGCCAAGTCCTCTTTGTCTAACCCTTGCTCAAAAATTCCACGGTCTGAATGATGATAGCTTCACTGATTAGCCTCCACTTCACTATGTATCACCTATGAGATCATAAGTTTGATATGATTCTCCATCAAGCTCCCTTTTCACCATGAGAAAGCTTGCTTATATAGCCTTGGAAAGGCTCAACAACTTGAGATATCTTTGGGGTGAGTTGAGGATTTTCCTCCTTTAGTTAGGGATCTGCCCTAAGATCATGGCTTGATTGAGGATTCAAATCCAACTGCCTTCTAAGAATGAAAAGATCCTTCCCCCATTCTTGTCAACAAATCAACTGCTGCCCAGAATAGGTAGCACTCCCTCAAAAGGGCACACAGAGCATTATAATGCTCCCTAGTAGTCTATAGGGGAGCATCAACACTCCTGAAGGTAGGAGCGCTCCTGCAAAAAGGCTGATGCAGCACTATAACACTCCCTGATGGCTTATGGGGGGGCACCAACACTCCTGAGATAGTTATAGGGGAGCACTCCCCTCCAAAAACTTAGTTTTTTGGGTGCTTTTAGATGGCAAGAGGTTTATAAGCCTGTTGACTCATTTCTCCTCTTCCAAATCAAATGTTTAAGGTGTTTCAAGTGTCCTTCTCATGTCGTTACAGGCACGACATAGGCATCATGGCAATATGCTTTCTTTAACGCTTGTGACACTTGTAAGCAAAATGTGACACTTGCGACACTTATAATGACGACACTTGCAACACTATCGAAGTGAGTAATTTCGATGTGTAACAAATTGCCCCCCAAAGTATGAAGTTAGAAGATGAGAACTGATAACTGAAATGCTTTGTAGACTTTCAAGCAAGGGTATAGATGTAGAAAATCTGACAAAAGCTGCACACAAACATCCAACAAATATTATGACATGTTTCAAACCCAAGGCAGGCATACCTATGCTTGGGTGATAAAGACTTGCAAGGTATGGCCGCCATAAAATACACTGCGGATCCATAATTGTATTGATAAAAAGGTATAGTCACTAAAAATACACTGTGGATCTATACTCCCATGACCTAAAATAATCATAGCCACGAAGAATACACAGTGGATCTATGAGATGACATGACATAGCCACGAACAATACAAAGTGGATCTATGTAACAATATATGTGTCATTGTTCAAAAGAAACTCCATCGCAACCTGGGAAAAGTATATATCAAAGTGATCACTCAATCCAGGGTCTTCTTATCGATCCCGATGTAGTACGGATCTAACCATGTGAATAGATGTCCTGATGTCGAACATGGCAGAAACCACTTGATTACCGATCATTGATGTAAACCATTAACAAGCGCGAGGGAAATCACCATTAATGTCAATGATTCCCAAGGTACTCTAGTACATTCCAATGAATGTGAATGGATGATCTGAAGTCGAACATCCATGGAATCATCTGATTCAAAGGTCAATGATGTAAACCCACTGTCGAATGTGAGGAGGCCTGCCATTGAGGCATGCAGGTCCCAAAGTACTAACTGGTTTCTAAGTCTAGTTCCTGGATAATGTGTTGAAGTCGACATGAATAGGCTCGTCGAAGTAGGGCCTTGATGTATCCCCCATCAACGAAACAAAACAGACATAGAGATGTAATTGGTAGATCAAATGAACATGGACTGACACGGGTAGTGAGACAAGATATTTGTGACGACTGACTCTTGAGGTGGATACTTCTCTTGAACACTGAGGCACAACAACAGAAACATGACATGGACCAAAAATTGATGATGCAGTGGATGTTGTGACTTACGTCAGGTGACCCAGAGGATTGAAAGATACTCAAAGGATTGGCTCAGTGCAGAGGTTCAGTTGGTTATAATGCGTGCAAAAGACAAAGTGCCGTGTTCAAGGGCGACTCTAAGAGTTACTTGGTAATATTCTAAAAAAAAACTGCTTGGCTTGCTTCTTTCAATTTTTCCCCCATCCAGATAGACGAGTACCTCTTTTTAATTTAATGAGCTTGAGGAGGGTAACACATGCTCAATAAAACTCACCTTCAGTAAGTTCCTCTTCCTTTGTTTAACGAACTGGAAGAAGTAAGGTTTTGGTCTCATATGGACTTGTCAATGTTTCTTTTAACGAGTCCAAAGAAAGAAAACTCGAAGGTTTTTCATGATTGTAGAGTCTATAAAAACACTGAAAAGAGAACTCTCTCAGTTCCTTTTTCGTAAAGTAGTCTAACGAGACCAAAAAATAGATAAACTATCGCTCAACATATGTTTTCTTCAAACACTTTAATGAGCGTGAAGAGAACAAGGTCGCTCGGTAATCTTTTCATGTTTAGAGAGTCTGAAAAGAACTTAAAGATGACTCCAGTGTTGTCCTTTTTTGTAATGTTAGTCTTGCAAGGCTGAAAAAGAGATAATTTATCACTCGAAAGATGCCCTTTCAAACCATTTAATGAGTGGGAAAGAAAGCAAGATCACTCGACAATCTTTTCATGTTTAGAGAGTCTGAAAAGAGCTTAAAGGATACTCCAGGGGGTTCCTTTTTCGTGTATCCATACAGGTTCAAAAAAGAGATAAAATTCTACCCGGATGCATTCTCATGTATTTACGAGCCCGAGAAAGAACAAATACGAAGCTCAATATGCCCCCAGCTTGAAAGCTAGTGGCTTAACTCCAGAAAGATCATCAAAGGCTGGAGACATGCCCTCCAAGCTTCAATTAATTCACCGTCTTTGAGGTCATCACCAATTTCTCTAGTAGATGAGAAAAAGGAGAAGGGTGGATGAAAAGAAGGTTCAAGAGAGGTGACTGTTTCATTTTTTAATAAGCTTGACTCAGGAAAAGAACTATGCTCAAGACCTCTGTTTCATTTTTTAACGAGCTTGCCACAGAGAAGAGAAACTATGCTCGTGGTTTCGTCTGGATCAAGGCTTCCAAGAGGATAATGCTCTGGAAGGGTACCATGTCAAAGGATAAAACGTGGTCATGGCCTCTAGGAGATCTTCGTTGGATGGAAGATAATCACTTGAGAAGGAACACATGTCGAGGGCCACGATAGGAGTAAGGAGATCAGGCTCCAATAATCCTACCAAAGAAATCACCATGTATACTATCGGATCCAAATCGTGTCAAGTTGAAAGCATGGGAGACGATGAAAAATCAACACCAGGAGGGGAGATAAATAATATGTCTGCCTGAATTGCTTCATGAGGGGGAAGAAAAGAGGATCGGTGATATTTGTTATCACGAGGTAACTTGTCAATGTGAAACATTGCCAGAATAGATTCATCTGAAGGAAAATTTGGGGAAATGTAGTCGATCACAGACGACAAGGAACACAACCATGATTGCATCGAGGAACTGTCAAGTGCCAATAGATGTTGGTCGTTCGACGAGGGAGAAGCAGATGGGATAGAAATGTATGACGTTTCAGCTGGACTAAGTGGCACAGTGTCACTTAGTGCATCGAATACCAAAGGATGAGGTACAATCCAAGGGTCAGATAATTCCAAAGATTGATAAGCTGCGGTCGAAATCATATCGATTGTGGCAATATGGTGTGTAGTCGGTGGAAGTGGTGTAGGGAAGGTACCCATGAGGATAGAATCTTTCAGTAAGCCAACACCAACACTTTCATACGTGATCTTGTGGTCGCCCAAGAAAGGAATGTTGTTGGTAGCAGGAATGTGAGCATTGGTCATGTAGAAATCCAACTGATCAACAGTGACAATTTTTCCCTGGTGAGGAAATTGTACACATCGAAAGACTGACAAAGCAATGAAAGTCATAGCATAAAACCAACTTCTTCCAAGTAACAAGTTGTAATCGAGGGAAGCATCGACCTCCTCAACATCAACAATAACATTTTTTCCACCCAATTGGATGGGCAGGGACTGTAAAAGCCCATGGGGATGAAAACCTCGCCCATCGAAGGTGCGTAACATCGTTGGGGACTTGTTGAGTGCTGGTGATTTTAAACCTTTCCAACACACTAAAGACATGACACAAGTTGAGGCTCCCTCATCCAGAATAGTTCGATGGATTTGTTGATTGTGAACAACAACATCAACTTGGAAAGCAAGTTGGTGGGAGAGTCAAGACGCATAATTATCCAGGTTAAACATGATCTGATTGGACGACTCATGATCAATAGCACCAAGAGCAGTAAAGAGCATTCTACGTTGACTGGGGCAGTGTTGTAGAACTTCTAACGCAGACATAGCACACCGTGCTTGAGCCAAATATTCAACAATGTTATAGTTTTTGGCAGTACATGAACTAGGATTAAAGGTAGCTTTGCGGATAGTGCTCTTAGGAGGGTGTAAGATAGAGTCAAACGTGGGTTTCTCAATTTGAAGTGGTCTAGACAGAGGATTAACCAATGGAAGACTAACATAGGATCATGATGGATCTGGTAAAGTGTCGGCACCATTAGTGTCTTTTCCCTTGTCAGGGTTACCTGGTGTGTCGTAGTTCTTAGAGCGAGTGGTCAAATTGATCCCATTAAACATATAAATATGTGCACTCGACAAGGCCTCATCATTAGGATCACTAGAACTGCCCCTAGGAGAGGGGGTTTGAGCAACCATGGATTGTTGTTGTGGGAAAGGTTGAGTAAGCACAAAAAGTTGTGACTTCCCTTGGAAAATTTGGGCCACTTCATTGCGAAGTGGACAATCTCGAGTGTAGTGATCATCACCACAAATGATACACGGGAATTTCAGTTTCTGTTGTGGTGGCTTTTCGGTAGCAGGTGTTTGATTTTTGGATTGTTCATTATTATTTTTTGATTTATTCTTTGTCTTCTTCTTACCTCCGGATTGTTGTGAAGGGGCAGATTGAACTGCATTCACCTTAGACATATGAGTTTGGGAGGAGGTAGAGGAGGGTGTAGTTGATTTGGAAAAATATGAAGTTTTGACGGAACCGATAACACCATCCACATGAGATGAGGATGATGGCTTAGAAGGATCGGTATTAGCTCGAGCAACATTCGGAAGAAAATCATACAAAGTACTAGATTGGGAATAAACCAAGTCTAAATACTGAGCCCAAGCAATGGCTTGTTCTTCTGTGACCGCACCACCCATAGAAACATTGCGAGCGATTGGGGGTAATAGTGATTTAGTAAACCATTCCGCCAATAGTATGTCAGGAATGACTGACTTGATCATCCTTCGTCATTGCCTCCACTCATGAATATGGTCAGAGATATGCACAGAGTTAGTTTGACGAAGGGAGGTCAAGAGTTTAGTACCTGTCTCGTAGTGAATAGGTAGTTCAAAGTGCATGAGGAAATACATGGAAAGGGAATTAAAATCATGAAAAGAATCACATGGTAGTTCAATATACCACTTTGCTGCTGAATCGGTAAGTGTTCGCTGGAAAAGATGCAAATGTATAGAATCATCCATGAGGGAGTTTGATGAACACCACAAATGGAAAGTCATCACATGGTTGTTTGGATCTTTGCCAGGGTTTCCGTCAAATTTCGGAATATCAGAAGGAAGTTTAGTTGGAATTACTAGCCAAAACAGTGAATCAGAAATAGGATCATTAGTTAACCGAGACAAGTCTGGGAGATCCAGAGTCGCGAGGAAAGGTAGCTGTTGGTTAATGTGCGAATGATACTGTTATGGCATAGGAACACCAGTAGGACCATAGACTAGGTTAGGTGGATACTTGTAACCAGTAGGTCCTCCTACATATAGTTGTTGTTGGCTAGGATAAGAAGGATTCGATGGTGCATGTGAAACATTGGCATAACCCGGTGGGTTCTGGACATTGTAGGCCGAGTGATTTATGTGCCCATGAGGAGGATAAATATTTTTCCCTTGAGAATGGTAAGGAGTAGATCCCAGAGGTGGATACACATGAGGCCCATGAAGAGGATAAGACTGTGGTCCCGGAAAACTCCAGGTGGTGTTTGGGATGCCGCCCGGATAAGATTGCCCGTAAGATGTTCCAGAAGGGACAGGGTTGAATACTCCTCCAAGTGGGTGATTATACAAGTGCCCCCCAATGTGGGGTTGAGTAAAAGTGCCTCCTGAAGATACTCCCCAGGATTGTGAAGGGTTTCCAGTGAACGAGGGTTTCCCCCCTGCCAGCGGTGGATTTATGACTAGGGTGTGACTGGAAAATGGAGTTTGTCCTCCAGGAGGAGCATGAAAAGGGGACTGTCCCCTAGGAGAGGTAGGCCCACCATGGAAAGGTAGTCCTCCAGGAGGAAATGGTTTGTTGGATGGTGGTTTCCCTCCAGCTGGTTGTGTTTGGCCAGCATGGGTCTGCATTCTCGGGTGAGAAGATGTCCCAGCAGGATCGTGTGCAACATGCGACGCTGTAGAGTAAAAACTTGTAGAAACAGGGGTAGAGATTGAAGTGCTTTGGGGATGAGTAGAGGTGATGAATCCAGCATTAGGATGGACTTGTGTTGGTGTAGCAGTAGGGTGAATAACCTGATCGACTGGGTGATTCATGGTTTGACCGGATGGTCCTGTTTCACTAGGAGGGTCATGAGAATGAAAGGGTTGTCGAATAGATTCGAAATGTTCATAGAGATCGCGTCCCGATGAAGTCCTCCATACATAACGAGTAGGTGTGGGATTGGTTTCTACTGTGGTTCTAGGACAAATAAGATTCCTATACACGTCACCAAAGATTGGTTCCGTGGATCCCATATATTTTTGGTAAAGATCCTCTCCGATAATCGTGGGATCTCTTCATCTATGACGCTCCCAAGGGAGTCTAAACGAACCAAAAGGGGTTCTAGAGGAGTTACTGACACAGGTGTAGTGGGATTTTCAATCGTGTCCAAAGCACCTTCTAAGTTATCTAACGGAGGAGCAATAACACTTCCAGCGTCAGATTGATTTTCTAACTCTCTACGGTAGTTGTCTTCTGGAGGGTTAGAAGGTAAGGGTTGATAGCCTTATGGAGGCAACCCTTGCATCCTACATGATCGACGAAGATCTTTATCGTCTACGGGATCAATTGTGGAGAATAACAGAACACACTAAAAATCTAGGGCCAACTAACAAAAAGAAACAGCATGCGCTAATAAAATCTAGGAATCAACCAAGCAGACAAAACTTCTCTCGATGACCGTACTAGTTGGTGATGAAATCCAACGTCACGTGATCAAGTCGAGAAGGGGCTAGGATATGGTGGAACAGTTACAATGGAGACCTGCTTAATGGACTTTCACCTTGGTGCAAGCTTCCATGCAGTAATTGTGGATTTACCCTCCAAGGAGCCCGAGTGAGTTTGACCAATGTCTGTTCTAGGTACAGTGAGACTTCCCTTCACCGTCACCTTGTGTAAGTACCTAAATATTATGGCAACTAAAGACACCAATTCGTAGAGAGTCCCTGGGCGGGTATAGTCGACAGTCCGATCCAAAACGTATGGGCAGGATAACAAGTCTGAAATCAACCCAAAAGGCTCCCACCCATAATCATGGGTATACCTTCCAGTGACCCCCAATGTACGATCCAACCACTACAAACAGTTGAACCACGGAGGGATAATCTCTATAATTCGCCCGAATGCAACCTCGTGTGTAACCCCTGTGTGAGAGGGGGATCCCAGAAAACCAATACGACAATTGGATTTGACTCTCCCTAACTCAATATGCTAATGTTTGTTTTGAAAATTTTGGAGAGTTGTACTCACAACCCAATCCAAAGTGCTAACCCTAGTCTACTGTTGGTGGAAGATCCTAAAAACAAAAATGTTCTAGATAGTTTTTAATTAGCATTCGTTTTATAGCTATTCTTTACTCAAAGGGTGCACGAAAGTGAAACTAATGGAATGATGACTCAATGCCCAAAAATATGCATAGAATATGATAAGAAATCGTTTCTTTTCAATGAACGTCTATTTAAGGGAAAGATAAGGAGTCATTTTCACTTTCAAACACTAATATGAAACGTCTTCAATCAATCGGTTCTCAATCGAATACAATGCAATGCTAAAACATTTTCAAAAATGCCTTCTGATATGCAAATCAAGCACTAAAATGTATCTTTTTCGTTTGTATGCAAATGATGACTAATCCAATGCAAAAACTTCTCCTATCAACTACCTTTTCATATCAAGGAGATTCAGACAAGCATGATCAGATTTCGCACACATGACACACACCCTCTTTTTCTGTGATTGAAACAAGAAGCAAACAGAAAAAAAAAGATAACAAATCAAAATCAAACAATTCACACAAAAATGAGGTGTTCGAAGAACAATGACCTCAAAAAACCAAGTGAGAAGAGTCACAGACTTCAGATGTCCTTCACTGGAGTTCCCGCTCAGTCGGATAGGAGAGAAGAAAACAGTGGATTGATTTCAAGCTCTCAACAACAAAAACTCAAAAATAATGAAGAAGGGCTTAAAATATGAACAACAAGGTGTTTACTTCTCAGGAGGAAGCATGTCAAAGGTCAAAGGAGGAATCATTGAATCACAAAGAAACTCAGCAAGTGAAAAGACAAGGTCTGGACCTCCAAAAAATGCAATTTTTGAAGAGATTTTGTGCAAAAAAGGGTTGGCACTTTAGTGTAAGGGCCACTAGAGTGTTATAAAGCTCTATCTAACACTTCTAGGGAGTGCTAGTTCTCTACTAACATGGGCACAGGGGCGCTAGGATTAAAAAGGTCATAAAAATGTCCAAAACCCCAAAATTTCAATCAAATTTTGATAGTCAAGCTGAGTGTGATGGGGTAAAGATTCAATCAGCAAGTGCAAATAGATATAAAGGGGTGAACAAGGCCTAAGAACAATAAAAGGTTAAGACAAGGTCTATGAGGAAAAATCAAAACCAAAAGTTTCGATTCGATTCCCCAGTATGGTCACCAATTTCTGTTGAAGGAAAATCTCCCTACGGATAGGTAGATCTCCTCTCAGAGCTAGACTCTTAACTCTACGACAGAAAGTGCTTATCATGGTCACTGACTTCCTTCTAGGTCTTCACAAACAAATGCATGAAGAGGAAGGAGGGAAGACGTACCTTTTACCGGTGTTTGTCCCTGCACGCTCCGAGTTGAGCTCCAATCTTTCGCTCCTCGATGGATCCTATAGACAAACAAAGTACAATCACTTCCTACTCTATCAAGATTAGTCTGAAATAGATCTATCTACTAAAGATACAAATTCATGTGATATTGAACACGAATTAGAAAGAAACAGGCCAAGCAAATTATATTAATGAGGACAAAACATTGCTTACAACTGTGGATGGAATGCGACAGTTCTGCCAAGTCCTCCTTGTCTAACCCTTGCTCAAAAGTTCCATGGTTTGAATGATGATAGCTTCGCTGATTAGCCTCCACTTCACTGTGTATCACTTATCAGATCATAAGTTTGATATGATTCTCCATCAAGCTCCCTTTTCACCATGAGAAAGCTTGCTTATATAGACTTGGAGAGGCTCAACAACTTGAGATATCTTTGGGGTGAGTTGAGGATTTTCCTCCTTCAGTTAGGGATCTTCCCTAAGATCATGGCTTGATTGAGGATTTGAATCCAACTGCTTTCTAAGAATGAAAATATCCTTCCCCAATTCTTCTCAACAAATCAATTGCTGCCCAGAATAGGTAGCGCTCCCTCAAAAGGGCACACAGAGCGTTATAACGCTCCTTAGTAGTGTATAGGGGAGCACCAGCACTCCTGAAGGTAGGATCACTCCTGAAAAAGGGCTGATGTAGTGCTATAACGCTCCCTGATGGCTTATGGGGGGGCGCCAGCACTCCTGAGATAGTTATAGGGGAGCGCTCCCCTCCAAAAACTCAGTTTTTTGGGTGCTTTGAAATGGCAAGAGATTTATAAGCCTATTGACTCATTTCTCCTCATCCAAATCAAATGTTTAAGGTGTTTCAAGTGTCCTTCTCATGTTGTTATAGGCACGACATAGGCATCATGGCAGTATTCTTTCTTTAACAGTTGCGACACTTGTAAGCAAAATGCGACACTTGCGACACTTATAATGATGACACTTGCGACACTATCGAAGTGAGTAATTTAAATGTGTAACACGGAGCACAAGTTGAAGCGGAGATCGTGGGATCTCGGCCCCTTTTTAGGGATTTTTGGGTTTTGGGATTATGTAACAGGTATGGGGATGTCGGCCCATGGGTTTACCCATGCTTAGGCCTATTTTGTAAATATATAAATAGAAATCTAGGTGATGTAAGAAAGACCTGTAGTTGAGTACTGTACTAGATATGTGCAAGAAGACATGATTAAGACTTGCAGAGCTAAGTGCAAGTCATCTATAGTGCTTTGTTCACAGACTATGTAAGGTTATGTGCCTAGATCTACTCGGGGAAGGAGGATCTGGCGAAGTGCGCTCAGATCTCCTGTCCTATGCAGAGTAGGATTTTGATTCTTTGTGCCTGTAGAAGATTGATAGAAGATAATAAAGAATACGAAGAGTTGGTGGACATAGCCCCAGGGTGGGCGTGAACCCCGTACGTCTTGTGTTATGATTGCTTTGTGAAATGTATTGATGTGTTTATGTGTTTACTTGTTTAGATGCATTGATATAGATGAATGATAGATAGATCTGTTGATGATATGTTCTTAATAATATGGATGGATGCTATATCTGACCTATGTGGATGTTATTAGTGCTTGAATATACTAGATCTGGTTGAATACTGTGATGATTTGTAATTAGGGTTTTATTTGCGAAGTAGATACTGGTTTAATACTGATGAAATGTAATTGCTAAGTGCTTTGATAAGGTTTTATAATCATAGATTTGTGTCCCAGCTAAGGTTCCAGACATTTGATTCATGCAACCACCCCTGCCTCTACCTCGAGTGAGGCTTCATCTGCTTTGCAGGTGTTGCCGAAAGGGCTGCTAGTTAGGGTTTTGTTGGTGCGCTCTTGAGCATTGAACCCTGGGTCTGCCTCTGCGCCAACAGGGTTGAATATGTTCAACCAAACTGTTGTATCTTGGCTTGACTGGGTAGTGTGTAGGTACCATTGTAGGTGAAGAAACAATATCTTCTTTCTCTTCTACAATCTGCTTCTGTTGGAAAGAAAGGTCTTGGGCCAAGGCTGCAGTGGTTCCAGTGTCCTTTTTTTCACCTTTTGAACAGATTGTGAAGAGGCTGAATTTTACAGTATGAGAGATTACCTTGCGGCACTATTTTGGTGAGACATTATTCGGAACTACCTCTAGTATCCTGTAGAGATGACCCCCTAGAGTAACAATGACACTATGGGTTTGAGAAACATAAATAGCATGGAGCTTCCACATGTATGGCTGACCGAAGAGAACATCATAGAAATCCAGTGGGGAAACATCACATAATACCTCATCCTTGAAGTTTGGATGTCGTATGACAATCGACATTGCTAGCTGACATGGAGATCTCTTCGCTGGAGAAGCCACCCAATGTTATATGGTTGCAGGTGTGGTGTTGTCGACAATCCTAATTGTTTTATGGCCTCTGATGAGATGAGGTTCTTCTGGCTTCTGATATCAACAATAAAATGTAGCGGGGCCCCCTTCACCCACATATGTGAATGAAAAAGGCGTGTTGAGGAAAATATATGAAATTATCTTACTCAAGCATTTTCAGATCTTGCTTGGCTAAGGAAAGATAGTCAAGAATGTTACCCTATGTTAATAGCCTCAAAAAGTGTTTCCCAATCCACAAGTATTAATTACAAGGGCTTAGCCTGATTTTTTGAATAAAAGATTGTTTCAAAAATATAACATTTTTATACAATTTTCTGAATATATCAGATTGCAAAATAAAATGTGGAGATCAAAAGAAAAAATACCAGGTCACATATGAACACAGATGAGATAGAATATCATTCGCTTTATTTCATTCCAAGAAATCAAAAGAATTGTTCTCTTTACAAAATCCATGTGGGGGGCATGGACCAAGGTCAAACTTAGATATCCCCAATGAAAACCATACAAAAGGACTCTGACAAGAAGTAAAAAATGAACTTTAAAATCTGGATCAGCTTGCCACAAACTACTGCCTAGTTGATTCTGCACAATATCTTTTATCAGTCATGAAATTTAATTCATAAACAAAAAAGTCTACACAGACTATCAAAGATAGATCAACAACTCTGAAAATAAGTGTCTGAATGATATGCTTAAGATTTGAACCTTGTTCTCTACAATAGGACCCTGTTGTCATAAAAGAGAATTAGGAATTTGATGAATTGAAGAATGAATGAAAACTAAACTGTCTCAATAAACTTAAGACAAAACCTTAGTATTCTTTCTCCTTCTATTCTCCTCTTGTTCTTCCTTCTCATTTGCCTTTTATGCATTCCAAATTAGTTGAAGTAGTTCAACTACTTCATTTAGTTAATTTAACTAAAACTCAACTAAATTTTGTTTAGGGGAAGAATTAATATTAATAATAATCATAAGTGTCTTTTAATAAATAATAATTAGTAGGTGGGACCCCTTGTGACTCCCTTTAATTTCTTAACAAAAATAAACATAACTAGACAATAAATCAAACACATCCCTCCTTGTGGCTCCCATAATCATTTCCATAATTTAAAAATTAAATATCAATGATATTTCAAATCATATCCAAACATATAATATCCAAAATATCCAAAAATAGTTTGTTGTCCAAAACCTTCAGCAATCCACTATCCTCAATAAAACAATAATAACGTATAATCAAAAACCGTATTTTCCACTTTGAGAGGCAATTTTTCCTTTATTTCTCCTATCCCCTTTTGACTTTCCTGAATTAGACTTAGGCTATGTAGAGCCTTGAGGCTTGATATCACTGATGACATGGGAACAATCATCTCTCAAGTGCATAGGGGATGATACAGATTTAGCTGAATCACTTGAAGGAGAGGAGGGGGCAGCAACAACTTTTCCTTTATCATGCATATTGTGGGCTTCAATTTTGAGTCTTTTTCTTGCGTGGGAGGACTGTACAGGTGAGTGTGTAGGGGAAATCTAGACATTTGGGTTAACAAGTGGAGGAGGATTAGGTAAAGACAAATTTGGCTAGCCACGATGGTGGGAGACTACTGGGTGAAAAATATCCTACCATCTATCGTTCTCAAGAACTTCAGGTTGCAACATAACATGAGGAGGCACAGGGATACTAGGGACATGTTGGGGCTAAAAGGGAGGCCTCTCTGGTCTAGGTTGGACTACCCCTTGTACAATCCAATTGAAAAATCCAGCTTGGAAGAGCTGGTTTAACTCTTGAGGATATGCATCGAAATGTATTGAGAATCTTGTCCTCCTAGGCCCTATGTTCCAATTCCCTCTGCCCCTATTATTTCAACCATGAATTCCTCTGCTGAAGAAGCTCATCCTATATGCTACAATTATTAGCAGCTAGATTCTTAAATAGGCCATACATGACATTCTCTTAATATGAAACAAAGTTTGTCTCAGTAATCACATCACACCCATGCAATCCAATCCATAAAAATCATTTAATAATTGTCAATGAGTAAGGGGTGAATTAGGGTTCAGGGATATCCAAGGGGATTGTATTGAGTGAAAAAGTGAGAAAATGAAAGGGAGTAAGAACATGATTACTGCTCAACAATTCATTAAACAATTGGTTGTGTAACAATAACCAAAACATATCAGTTGTCATCTATCTTTGTGTTATTTTTTAATCATTTCCATACAGAGCTTAAATTTAATTAACAGGGCATGCAAAATGAATATGGGATCATGAGGGGATTTGTAATGAGTGAAAAGTAGGAAAATGAAAGGGAATGTGATGGATATTTTTCATAAAATAAATTTAATAAATCAACTATCATAACTCTGTTTCAAATTTAATCCAAAAGCATCCACTTCCAAGACCAAAACATTCATTGTTCCTCAATTGTATACAAAACTGCTTATTGTCTCAATAATTAAATTTTCTAGAATTCCTTAATTTATAATAGTCTGTGCATTGTAAGATTTCCCATTCAACAATATTGTATATACTAATGTTGATCTCTTCTTTTTTAAATAAACAAAACATGCACAAAAATTCTTGTTATATTACGTGCAACATTTATCCCCGATAATCAATAATGCACGATGATAAACAATCAACAGTCACTATTCTCTAACCAACAATCGTGCCCTATTTAGGATACACATATGCCTTGTCAATCAAAGACAAACTTAAGAGCATATGGGAGGGACCAATCATAACACAAGGTTTTCAATCATATAATCGTTACAATCTTGAATCAACAACAACAACCAACTCAAAACCAAATGGAACCCTGAGCTTTCTTTCTGTGTGAATCAACATATGTACACTACATTTAAAAACAAATGATATTTTGCACGATGATTCCCATAGAACCATATCATATATGAAGCGAACAGAACTAAATTGACACATAAGCACCTCTTTTACCTTTCCAGAACCCTGATCGGGTTTGGTAAAACTCACATACATGTCTTCTTATGTAATCGATATCATGTTGGATTAAACACAATGATCGATACCATAACCGAATAAAAATACAGCTCTCGACTGTATGCAACCACTCATTTATTATTATTATTTTTTCAAACAAATTCATCAGAAAAGGATCACACAGGGATTCGACAAAAATTATGGGTTTATAAACGAGGGAGCACATGTCTTCAAACTCCCACAATCATTGAAATGATAACCCAAAACTTGAAAAACCCCAAAAGATGCCCCAGGAGGGAAGATGCAACCAGAGTCTGAGTTAGGTTCTTAAGAAATTAAATGCAGAGAGGAAACGAAATCCTGCTTGTATTTTTTTAAAAACACAGAGAGATAATGGTCTTTCAAATCCTTATATACATTTTCCATTGATTAATCAACTACAGAGCACAATGTAATCTTGAAAACAAAGATCTACACTCTTCTAAAAAAATACAGTTTTTGGTCTTATACTTCCAAGCCTTTGACAGGATCATAAGTGAACTCCCAAGGATAGAAAAAGGAAATTCAAGTAAAACAACCCAGTTGCACATAGATGCCTCTATCACTTTGCAGAGAGGAACGAGGGTTAACTTAAACAATGGAGGGTATTCAAAACACAATGAAATAACATCTCTTTCGAACACTCATGAGGTTGATAACCTACGACAACAATTGACAGTGAGGCCACCTAGAGTCATCATTATAGCAGGGATGAGAGGAGTGGTGTGTGAAAGCTCTTCATATCCGCATATCCATTAAATAAATAGGCCTGTATTAACATTTTGGGCCAACCAAGAATGGGCTTTTGGAAAGCTTCCAGCGACAAGATAGTAAGGAACAACCATCAACAACAGCTCGGGGCTTAAATAAAAGAACACACCAACTGTTGATAGTTTCTCTGCAACTATATAAAGTTTACAAAAATGACCGAGAGGGAAACGAGTTGACAGACACTAATACATAGAATGGTGGTTAAAACCCTCAACCATCAAACTCATAGCCTTATTGCATCACTGTCACTAGTATTCCACAGAGAACCATCATAAAAACCACACTGACTGAGAAAATAACCAATGCACAAACTTTATAATCAATAATACCCAACATTTTACAGCCATCACAAAGAGCCATAACACCATATTTACACACAGTCAAAAAACTCAAGAAAACATAGAATCCATGCATCACTGAACCACCATTTGGTTCATAAAATAGAGAGTCCATCATGGATGGAAATTTCAGAGCCATACCTATGAGAAAATTGTTTCAATGTTGAATCGGTCGAGTTTTCCCTTGCCAATCCTGAAAACGTGGAGCTTCACAACCAACAGAGAAACAATGCACCAATGCAACAATGCTAGGGTGATGAGAGATAGGGAGGTTTGGAGTGATTTGTAGTAAATGCACGTTGCTTCCTCACCTGGCCCCATTCAATTCCATGTATGAGATAACCCAATAAGCATAACATCCACCATTAAATAAAACCATATAACCAATCCATAATCAATGTCAATCCATTGTAAGATCTGAGACCATATCTATTGCATAGTGCGCCACCCGAGATATCTCATATATACGTTAACCTTTGCCATAAATCCACACAATAATCACATTTCAACATTGCTATATGTGCCTCCATTTGACTTTAATAAAATTTGCATATTCCCTTAACCAAACACATAATATAATAGCTAGGTCGTCCATTGTCACAAGGTCTATACATAATCCTTTTGCCATAACTTTATTTGAATTTTACATATAGTTTTTTTTACCATAGCTTAATAAATTTTCCAGAGTTCCATTTCTTTTGTTTGACCTAGCTCCCATTTAATTATCCCTTGCGTATATGTGGACAAGTAATCAATATATGAATTAGTAACAAGGTTATAACATAGCACATGTAAGCAACATGATCCTCATACTCATGGAAATTGTTTTGTGTCGCAAGTGATTACCAACAACATTCAACAATAATGCATTAACCACTCATTATCACGCCAAAAGAAACCAAGACTGCATCATAAAAAATGTAGGACTATGTAGGAACATCATAACAACAACCAAATATGTGTAATATGTCTATCCGTGCACCTCTAGTCTACAAGGGGGTCCCACCTACTAGTATTATATTATTAGCATAATTAAATAATAATGCTTTAGCAATCCTTTGCGAGCGGAATTCATTGTTGTGATTTTAATCGTCAACAAACTAGAAACTCCATAGGGAAATCTGTTTCCAACAGATTAAGAACTTAGAATGTCTAGTTTCACAAACTAGTAACATCAGATCAAGAAGATATACATCAAAATGATTATGCAACAGGGGGAAGTGAGTGGATTTAAGGGAAAAATGACTGGGAATTTGGGAATAACTTATGGAAAGTGTTAATCATGAGGGGGTTTATCCCTATAAGCATAATCATTAAATTAATCATAGTAAAGTGTTCTTGACTTCAAGGAGAAATATTTTCTGATATGCTTTTTTAAATCTTGAAATGGATGGAAGAAAAGGAAAGAAGAATAGGGATAAAGCCAACTATCATATAAAACAACAATTGAAGAAGATAACAATTTCAATGATGCTTCCAAGAGGAACATCATGCCAGTTGTGTAACTTGACTGTTATTGATTAACAATACTTTGCAGAATAGTGTCATTGGGGTAAAACTGATCCAACATTTTATTTTGATAAGAAATGAAGTCAAATAAAAACAAATAGCAAGAAATGTCATAGCAGAAATGAATAAACAGAATTGAAAAAAAAAATGTAATGACAAAAATGTAATAGCAGAAATGTAGAATCGAAGCAAAAAAAACAAACTGTTGTACAGAAAACATTCCATACAGTGTTAAACTTTTCAATTTGGTTCCACGTATTGTTTATAAGTGGGAACTGTTAGTTCTATAGGAAAACAATCTCTCTTGTAAGTCCTTTAGGATGTAACAATTTTCTCTTAGGACAAAAGAAATCTTAAAAGGACGTAGCCATAATTTTTGGAACTTTGAATGCCTTCCTCTATCGGCATGAACTTAATCCCACAACAGTACCTTCTCATTGAATTTAAATTTGACATCCTTGACACTCTTGTTGAAATATATTTTAACGGTCTGTCATCTTCTTTTTATATTATCCAAGGAAAACTTCCTTTTCTCCTCTAAAGCCAAAAGTGAATTTATTCTTTGAGAAACATCAAAATAATTTAATCCTTCGACCTGTAGCATTAGTCTTAGAGAGGAAATTTCCAACTCGGTAGGCAGAATGGATTCTTGACCATAAACATCCTCGAAAGGAGTGCAACTAGTGCTCACCTTAGTGGTAGTGCGATCTTTCCAAAGGGCGTAAGTGAGAAGGGTGTGACATTGACAAGGCTTATCTTCAATGAGCCTCTTGATAATTCTGACCAGATTCTTTTTGGTAGACTTGGCCTGCCCATTACCTTGGGGATAATAAGCTGATGAGGTAAAATGTTTAACCCCAAACTTAGCTAAAAATTGGGTCAACTTAGCAGAAATAAAGGTGGGACCATTATCTATAATAATCTCCAAAAGAAGTCCAAATCTAGAAAAAATATTAGCTTCAAGAAAAGAAATCACCTGCTCATCCTGTGAATGTTTAACAGGGATAAATTCAGTCCATTTTGTAAAATAGGCTGTGGCTGTCAAGATAAAGACTTGTCCTGCTGAAGATGGAGGATTAATAGGACCAATAAAGTCCAAGCCCCATTTCGAAAAAGGAAATTCAGGGAGGACAGGTGTTGGTTGTGGATCCTGAGTATCTTCCTGATGCAGAGGTCCTTTGCTTTCAGTCGTGTCTATACCCCATGAAGTATTTACACCCCAGAAGTATGTACAATCTTCCACGCAGGGGAGTGAAGAGGGGGGGTACCCCCTCTNGGGGGCAAGCGGGCCCCCAGTGGGGGTTCGGGGGCGAAGCCCCCGAAGCAAAAATTGCCTTATAAAAGTATATTGTAATTTCATTGTAAATATGGACCGTTCATTATAAGGTCGCAGATCTAACGGTAGAGATTATGTTAGGGTTTTTTGCCCTAGAAGGCAACCCTCTTTTATGAGGGAAATGTATTGTGGCTATGTATGAGAGTGAATATTGTATTTTGAGAGAGGAGACTGTGAGAGAAAGAAGAGGAAGTTACAGTGGGTTTTGCTGTAGGTTGTATCCCTTCATTTGTTGGATAATAATAAAGGAAGGACCTGACAATTTCTCTGGTGGACGTAGCCCACACTGGGTGAACCACGTAAATCTGTGTTTCTCTTGTATTGTGTGTCTTCTGTGTTTTTGTTTCTGCATTTGTTTTATTTTATTGCTCCGTGGTCCTGTTTTTCTAACAACTGGTATCAGAGCATAAGGTAA
>JASDQU010241174.1:89579-130767 GCA_032191745.1 Picea mariana | reverse complement strand
ATAATAAAGGAAGGACCTGGCAATTTCTCTGGTGGACGTAGCCCACACTGGGTGAACCACGTAAATCTGTGTCACTCTTGTATTGTGTGTCTTCTGTGTTTTTGTTTCTGCATTTGTTTTATTTTATTGCTCTGCGGTCCTATTTTTCTAACAATAGGTTGTAAAGGCATAGCAGAAAGACGTTCTTCCCAACAAATTTATGGCACTTGTCACAAGATCTCAAAAAGTTATAATAATAATGAAAGATTGAAGGCCAATAGTACCCTTTCCTAATAATCATAAAAGAAGTGGTTTTAGCATAAAAGTGACCTCTTATATGAATAACAAAATTTGAAGAACCATGAGTCTCTTGCAACAATTTATGTGCTTCCTCATTGTTCACACAACGAAGTAACATACTATCGACATATCTTCTACACAAGAAGTCTCCTATAATGACGTATCTAGTAGATTCGTGGTAGAGCCTTCTTCTTTGATGAGTGTCTAAGTTATCTGGACATCTTTGATTTTTCAAGTAGTAAACCAAATCTTTATACCAAGGATGTTCATACACAGGAAGGATTTGATTGTCAATTTAAAACAATGCTGATAAACAACTATCTTGTTCATCAATTTCTTCATTCATTTCAGCATGATGAACTAAGTGAAGGGCTAAGTCACGTCCCTTGATAGTTTTAGAAGTCATGATGGTTAGATCATGCTTTTGAATCTTGGCAAGCCAATGTGCAAGCTTTCCTGAGAGATAAGTCTATGAGAGTAAAAACTTGACAGCATGTAAATGGAATTTTACCAGTGTATGCTTACCTAAGATGAAGTGGCAAAAATTTTCAACAGCTTTAACAAGAGAGAAAGCATGCTTTTCAATAAAGAATATTTAGACTCATCATCTTACAAGATTTGAATCATGTAAGCCACTAGTTTTTTCATTACCTTGGTCATCACATTGGAGGAGGATAGCATAAAATGCTTCCTCTCTGGCATTAGTATATATCATAAATTCTTTCTCAAAATCCGGCTTCGTCAAAATCGGTGCGGAATTGATTTCTTTCTTGATCCCTACAAAATCATTTTCGACATCATATGTCCAAGAAAAGGAACGATGTTGATTAAGGACATTGTGAATTTCCTTGACCATTACAAAAAAATCAAGAACAAACCTACAGATGAAGTTAATAACACCCATAAAAGCTTGAACCTCCTTCTTGGAGGTAGGAGCAGGAATATTTAGGATAGTAGTAATCCTTTCAGGATCAATGCTTATTCTTGAATCTAAGACAACGTGTCCAAGGAGCTTGCCCTTGGTAATGTCTAAAACAGACTTAGAAGGATTTAAAGAAATGCCAAATTTTCTGCATCGCATGAGAATCTTTCTAAGATGGTCGAAATGATCTGATCGGTTTTTAGAATACAAAGTTAAGTCATCAAGATAAATCTGAATAATTTTACCGATCAAATTGTCAAAATCTATTTCCATAGCTCTTTGAAAATTGGCACCTACATTAGATAATCCAAAAGGCATATTTTCATAATCAAAAGTGCCCCAACGAGTAATAAAAGTGGTTTTAAATCTATCTTCCCTTTTAACCTTGATTTGATTATAACCAAAACAACC
Organism: Picea mariana; assembly: GCA_032191745.1. Lineage (NCBI taxonomy): Eukaryota > Viridiplantae > Streptophyta > Pinopsida > Pinales > Pinaceae > Picea > Picea mariana. The sequence continues at coordinate 129,155 of JASDQU010241174.1, read as the reverse complement.
GTCAAGTAAGGACATCATCTGTGACTGTGCAACATGCTGCAAAATCATTTCCATATTAGGGAGAGGAAAATGGTCTTTAACGTTGGCCCTATTCAATGCATGAAAATCAACGCATAATCTGATTTGACCTGTTTCTTTCTGAATAGGAAACAAATTAGAAACCCACTCAGAATACTTAACAAGGAAAATTATCCCAGTGTTCAAGAGTTTTTCCAACTCCTTTTGAATAGTTGCTTCCAGTGCAGGGTTAATGGGTATCTGTTTTTGCCTAACTAGTTTTATGCCTTCCTTGATAGGGATGGAATGATGTATAATAGTAGGATCAAAACCACAAAGATCCTCATAAGACCAAGCAAAAACATCTTGAAATTCACCAAGCAACTTAGTGAACTTCAATTTTTCTTCATCAAAACATTGGGCACCGATTTTAATGTTCTTTGGAGACTCGGGTGTTCCAATGTTCAAGGAAATGGTTTCACCCACTTTCCTTTTTGATTCCTATTCTTTATGTTTTTCTTTGTTTCCTACATCACTCGATGAAAATGAACTTTCTAGAGGATTCAAGCCCTTAGGAATTTTGTTATCTTCCATTGATATGATTTCCTTAGGCTTATAAGGTTCATTTTGAATGAAATCACAGATGCTCTCATCACCAGGGAAGACTTGCCATGACTTTATATTGTTTGAGATATGAGGACGATACAAAGATTGAAAGGTGCAATTAGGTCTTTGTGGAATAATTTGTCGAGTAGGAAAGGATTCAAAAACAACTAACCTGTCAGCCATTGAATTCAATTCCCTTTTAACATGAGTGATGTTGAAATATAGCAAGTTTGAGATAAGTGCCCAAACAATTTGGGTGTAATGTTTCATTAACTTTTTGCTAGGAGAATATATCTTGCGTACAAGGTTTACAACAAGTTCAGAATCCCCAAAAACTGTAAGGTGACCACAACCTAGATTATAGGTATTTTCAATGCCTAGCAATAACGCTTCAAATTCAGTGACATTTTTTGCTCAAGAAAACTCTAACCTATAGGAGAAGTTATGAATTTTACCCACAGGAGAGTACAAGACAACACCAGCTCCATTTCCTTCATTGGAGAATGAACCATCAAAGTGCATATGCCACATCCCATCCTCTATGTGAATTTGTTCCAAGGGAGTGTTATCCTCATCAACAAAGATGGAGTACACTCCTAGCTCCTCTTTTTATATAATTCACATTAGGTTGTGGGATGATTTCTATATAAGGTAAAATTCTCCCCTCCCTTAATACTATGATGTTTTTACCATTCTGAGGAACAGATAAGTGTGTCCCGTCGAGTGAGTGGTATCCACCCATCAAAGCTTTTCAATATCTTCCTAAGATGATCGAGTAATTACTCACTGACATATCTATTACCTGAATACTAAGGGTTGTCCTTATTTCAGGGTGAACGCACAAAACCAAGGTCACGTCCTTGATTTTACCTATGGTTGTTTGTTGTAAACTATTATAAGAGAGAATGATTTTGGTGTTTTCATTTGTATAATACAATCCTATCTCCTCCATAATAATTTTCGACATTACACTTAGACCTGAACCGTCGTCAATAAGACAACAATGGGAAATCTTTTCCATAATCTTTACAGAAATATAAAAATGAGGGTTTTTATAGGGTGCCTAAATTTATGTACACCTACTTTGTTTACAGTTGAATCCTCTTCGTCTACCTCTTCAGATACAATGGAATATTTTCCTTCCATAAAAAATTTCAGATGCTTTTGTTGCTCAGGGACGACAACCATGTCCAGGAGGGTAGCATATGCTTTTATATTAGCCAATTGATTAATAATGTTGTATTCAAAATAGGGAAGAGGGGAGGTAGTTCCTTGACTTTTAGGAGCTTTAGAAACCTAAACAATAGCAGCTGGTGAAGATGAGCTAGGGATGGAAGAAGTGCGAGGAGGATCATATTCACCTTTTGGAGCATAAGATTTATTCCTAGTATTTATGATCATAACATCCTCTGGCTCTGCAAAGTCTAGGACAACAATGGTAGTTTAAGGTATTTTACCAAATATTTTATCTCTGGCACTCTTCTTTACTTCACATGTACTTTCCTCATGGTGTTCCTCGCAAAATTTACACCAACTACAAGGCATGATAGCTTTAGGTTGAAAGTTATTTTCATTAAGATTCTTTAAAGGTGGTGAAGAAGAAGATGAGGCCCTAGGGGTAAAAGAGGGGACATTTCCCTTCCGCTCATACGCTATCATTCAATTAGTCATGTCTTGTACAAGTTGTAAGAGGGTGGACATATCCATCTGTTTAACTAAGTCTCCCTTAGGAAGACCTATTCTTTCGATTTGTTCCTCACACTCTAAAAAAGTATGCAGAGAAGAACCAAGGTTATCAATGGCCTTTTCCTCAAGCCTATGATGGTAGGGGGAAGGTAATGCATTATAATAATGAATGAAAGTGGCTTAGTTCTGAGGGCAAATGATTTCAGGGATTTGGTTGTATAATTTGGTGAAACACAAGTTGAAGGACTTGATAGTTTCACCATCCTTATAAGTGATGTTATTGTACTCCCATAACTGCTCGGCTGGGATTTTGGATTGGCCATAGGTATATTTGAACCAATAGAATAAATCCTCCCAAGTAGAAAGAATCTTAGGAGGAAGGTCAAATAAATAGGTCCTAGCCTTCCCCTCAAGGGAATTCATAAATAAGTGCATACAAGTGTCATTGTCATTAGTTCCTATGTTGTGACAGGCATTAGAAAATGCCACCAAGTGTTCATTCACAGTGACCGTGTTATTCCCTGAAAACCTATGGAGATGCTCTTTGAATTTAGGAAGTGGACGAGTAGCATATGCTAGGTTAAGAGGGGAGGAAACATGCCACAGAGTAGTTGTAGGATCTTCTTCAAACTAAAAAGGCCCATACTTTTTAATGACTTTGGTTGGGATTGTAGTGGATTGAATAGGGACTTCATGACTATATAAGCTACCAATAATTGATGAGGTTGAAGATTGAGATGAAGAAGAACCTCCAGTGCCCCCAAAGCCACCACTAGATGCCATCTTGTGAACGATAGGTAAGGGAGAGAAAGACGAACTGGCTGAATCAGACAAATTTCTCCTTAGAGTACTTTGTTGGGTTGACAAAACAACATTTCTTCTTCCTATTTCAACAATAGGATTAATTTCAGGGGATAAACCTCTTCTTCACCTAGAGATACGAGTATTTAAGGACATGAAAAGAAGATCAAAACTATAGGAAAAGAAAGCTAAAGTTGATTCCTAGGTTGTCTTTGCCTAGCTTCCCAACGTTCTTGGACACTTATGCCTTGTTTAATTGTTGCTCATGAGCATTCAAGTTCAACCTGGGTATTAGTGGTCTCTAAGATGGTATTAAACAAGGTTAAAGCAATGTTGGTATGATCTTTAAGACTAGACTCAATATTGGGCTGCCTTGCAACAAGTACAGTTAGGAAGAAATGAAACAGTCAAAGAAAAGATATCAGAAATATAAATATATTCAATGAAAAGAAAGTATAAAATCAACCAGAGAGATATGGAAGATCTCCCTAGTATGGTTGACAAATAAATGTTGAGGAAAATATATTAAATTATCTTACTCAAGCATTTTCAGATCTTGCTTGGCTAAGGCAAGATAGTCGGGAATGTTACCCTATGTTTATAGCCTCAAAAAGTGTTTCCCAATCCACAAGTATTAATTACAAGGGCTTAGGCTAATTTTTTGAATAAAATATTGTTGCAAAAATATAACATTTTTATACAATTTTCTAAATATATCAAATTGCAAAAGAAAATGTGGAGATCAAAAGAAAAAATACCAAGTCACATATGAACACATATGAGACAGAATAGAAATAGCTTTATTTCATTCCAAGAAATCAAAAGAATTGTTCTCTTTACAAAATCCCTGTGGGGGGCATGGACCAAGGTAAAACTTAGATATCCCCGATGAAAACCATACAAAAGGAATTTGAAAAGAAGTAAAAATTGAACTTTAAAATCTGGATCAACTTGCCACAGACTACTGCCCACTAGACTCTACACAATATCCTTTATCAGTCATGAAATTTAATTCATAAACAAACAAGTCTACACAAAATATCAAAGATAGATCAACACCTTTGAAAACAAGCGTCTGAATGATATGATTCAACTTTGAACCTTGTTGTCTACAATAGGACCCTGCTGTCATAAAAGAGAATTAGGCCTTTTGATGAATTGCAGATTGAATGAAAGCTGAACTACCTCAATAAACTTAAGAGCAAACCTTAGTATGCTTTCTCCTTCTATTCTCCTTTGGTTCTTCCTTCTCATTTGGATTTTATGCATTCCAAATTAGTTGAAGTAGTTCAACTACTTCAATTAGTTAAGTTAATTAAAACTCAAGTAAATTTTGTTTAGGGGAAGAATTAATAATAATCATAATCATAAGGGTATTTTAATAAATAATAATTAGTAGGTGGGACCCCTTGTGACTCCCTTTAATTTCTTAACAAAAATAAACATAACTAGACAATAAATCAAACACATCCCTCCTTGTGTCTCACATAATCATTTCCATAATTTCAAAATTAAATATCAATGATATTTCAAATCATATCCAAACATATAATATCCAAAATATCCAAAAATATTTTGTTGTCCAAAACCTTCAGAAGTCCATTGTCCTCAATAAAAGAATAATAACGTATAATAAAAAACTGTATTTGCCACTTTGAGAGGCAATTTTTCCTTTGTTGTTGCTATCCCCTTTTGAACTTTCTGGATTAGCCTTAGGCTTTGTAGATACTTGAGGCTTGATCTCACTAATGACATGGGAACAATCATCTCTCAAGTGCATACAGGATGATATGAATTTGGTTGAATCACTTGAAGGAGAGGAGGGGGCATCAACAACTTTTCCTTTATCATGCATATGGTGGGCTTCGGTTTTGAGTATTTTTCTTGCGTGGGAGGACTGTACAAGTGAGTGTGTAGGGGAAATATGGAAATTTGGGTTAACAGGTGGAGGAGGAGTAGGTAAAGACAATTTTGGCCAGCCACGATGGTGGGAGACTACTGGGTTAACAATCTCCTGCCATCCATCATTCTTGGGAACTTCAGGTTGCAACGAAACATGAAGGTGCACAAGGATACCAGGGACATGCTGGGGCTGGAAGGGAGGCCTCTCTGGTCTAATTTGGACTACCCCTTGTCCAATCCAATTGAAAAATACAGCTTGGAAGATATGGTTTAACTCTTGAGGATCTGCATCGAAATGTATTGAGAATCTGGGCCTTCTAAGACCTCTGTTCCAATTCTCTCTGCCCCTATTATTTCAGCCATGACTTCCTCTAATGAAGAGGCTTATCATGTATGCAGAAATTATTAGCAACTAGCTTCTTAAATAGACCATCCATGACATTCTCTTAATATGAAAGAAAGTTTGGATCAGCAATGACATCAGACAGATGCAATCCAATCCATAAAATTCATTTAATAATTGTCAATGAGAAGGGGGTGGATTAGGGTTCAGGGATATCTAAGGGGATTGTATTGAGTGAAAAAGTGAGAAAATGAAAGGGAGTAAGAACATGATTACTGCTCAACAATTCATTAAACAATTGACTATGTAACAATAACCAAAACATATCAGTTGTCATCTATCTGTGTGTTATTTTTTAATCGTTGCCATACAAAGATTGAATTTAATTTTAATGGACAGGGTGTGAAAAATGAATTCAGAATAATGAGGGGATTTGTAATGAGTGAAAAAGTGAGAAAATGAAAGGGAATTAGATGGATATTGTTCATAAAATAAATGAAATAAATCAACTATCATAACTCTGTTTCAAATTTAATCCAAAAGCATCCACTTCCAAGACCAAAACATTCATTGTTCCTAAATTGTATACAAAACTTCTTACTCTCTCAATAATTAAATTTCCTAGAATTCCTTAACTTATAACAATCTGTGCATTGTAACAATGCCCATTCAAGAGTATTGTATATACTAACATTGATCTCTTCTTTTTAAAATAAACAAAACATGCACAAGAATTCTTGTTATATTATGCCCACCATTTATCCCTGATAATCAATAATGCACCATGATAAACAATCAAAAGTCATTGTTCTCTAACCAACAATTGGGCCCAATTTAGTATACACAGGTGCCTTCTCAATCACAGACATACTTAAGAGCATACACGAGGGACTAATCATAACACAAGGTATTCAATCATATAATCGATACAATCTTGAATCGACAACAATAACCAAAACCAAATGGAACCCTGATCTTGCTTTCTGTGTGCATCAACATATGTAAGCTTCTTTTAAAAACAAATGATAGTCTGCACGATGATTCCCATAGAACCATATCATATATGAAGCGAACATAACTAAATTGACACACAGACACCTCTTTTACCTTGCCAGAACCCTAATCGGGCTTGGTAAAACTCACAAGAGTGTCTTCTTATGCAATCAATATCATGCTGGATTAAACACAGTGATCGATACCATAACTGAATAGAAAGACAACTCTCGTCTGTATGCAACCACTCATTTTCTTTCTTATTTTTTCAAACAAATTCATCATAGAAGGATCACTCAAAGAATCGACCAAAAGGATGGGTTTATAAATGAGGGAGCACATGTCTTCAAACTCACACAATCATTAAACTAATAACCCAAAACTTGATAAACCCCAGAAGGTGCCCGAGGAGGGAAGAGGCAACCAGAGTCCGAGTCAGGTTCTTAAAAAATTAAATGCAGAGAGGCAACGAAAGCCTGCTTGTATTTTTTTAAAAACATGGAGAGATAATGGTCTTTCAAATCCTTATATTCATTTTCCATCGATTAATCAACCACAGACCACAATGTAATCTTGAAAACAGAGTGCTACGCTCTTCTAAAAAAATGCAGTGTTTCATCTTATACTTCCAAGACTTTGACGGAATCATAAGTGAACGCCTGAGGAGAGAAAAAGAAAATTCAAGTAAAACAACCCAGTTGCACACTTGTGCCTTTATCACTTTGCAGAAAGGAATGAGGGTTAACTTAAACAATGGAGAGTATTCAAAACACAATGAAATAACGTCTCTTTCCAACACCTGAGAGGTTGATAACCTACGACAGCAATTGACAGTGAGGCTACATAGAGTCATCATTATAGCAGGGATGAGAGGAGTGGTTTGTGGAAGATCTTCGTATCCTCATATCCATTAAATACACAGGCCTGTATTAACATTCGATGCCAACCAAGACCAGGATTTTAGAAATCTTCTAGTGACAAGACAGTAAGGAACGACCATCAACAGCTACTCGAGGCTTAAACAAAAGAACACACCAATTGTTGACAATTTCTCTACAACTGTATAAAGATTACAACAACGACCAAGAGAGAAACAAGTTGATAGACACTGATACACAGAACGGTGGTTAAAACCCTCAACCATCAAACTTAGAGCCTTATTGCACCATTGTCACTATTATTCCATAGAGAACCATCATAAAATGAACACTGGCCGAAAAAATAACCAATGCGCAAACTTTATAATCAATAATACCCATTTCTCTGCTTTAAATTACCAACATTTTATAGTCATCATAGAAAGAAATAACACCATATTTACACACAGTCAAAAAACTCAAGAGAACACACAATCCATGCATCACCGAGCCACCATTTGGTTCATAAAATAGAGAGTCCATCATGGATGGAAATTTCATAGCCATACCTGTGAGAAAATCTTTTCAATGGTGAACTGGTCGAGTTTTCCCTTGCCAATCCTGAAAACGTGGAGCTTCACAACCAACAGAGCAACAATGCAACAATGCTAGGGTGATGGGCGATAGGGAGGTTTAGAGTGACGTGCAGTAAATGCATGTCGCTTCCTCACCTAGCCCCATTCAATTCCATGTACGAGACAACCCAATAAGCATAACTTCCACCATTAAATCAAACCATATAACCAATGCATAATCAATGCCAATCCATCATAAGATATGATACCATATCTATTGCATAGTGCGCCAGTCGAGATATCTCATATATACGTTAAACTTTGCCATAAATCTACACAATAATCACATATCAACATTGCTATATGTGCCTCCATTAGACTTTAATAAAATTTGCATAGTCCTTTAACCAAACACATAATATAATAGCTAGGTCATCCATTGTCACAAGGTCTATACATAATCCTTTTTCCATAGCTTTATTTGAAGTTTACATGTAGTTTTTTTTACCATAGCTTAATAAATTTTCCAAAGTTTCATTTCTTTTGTTTGAGCTAGGTCCCATTTAATTATCCCTTGCGTATATGTGGACAAGTAATCAATATATGAATTAGTAACAAGGTTATAACATAACACCTGTAAACAACATGATCCTCATACCCATGGAAATTGTTCTGTGTCGCAAGTGGTTACCAACAACATTCAACAATAATGCATTAACCACTCATTATCACGCCACAAGAAACCAAGACTGCATCATAAAAAATGTAGGACTGTGTAGGAACATCGTAATAGGAGAAAAACATTTGTAATATGTCTATCCTTGCGCCTCTAGTCTACAAGGGGGTCCCACCTACTAGTAGTATATTATTATCATAATTAAATAATAGCGCTTTAGCAATCCTTTGCAAGCGGAATTCATTGTTCTGATTTTAATCGTCAACAAGGCGCTCCCTCTCTTCAAGATCTGTTGGTTCTTCTGGTTAAATTGTTGCGGTCACGATAATAGCAGTGGGGTCTACATCGATGATTTGTATTCTCCCATTATTTTATGAATTAGATTTTGAATCAGGGTTCGACTCCTTTTCTTTGATCTCATCCACCAATGATTGTGTTGAGCGACTTTCACTAGTGTTGTGCCAGGGGATTTTGTGGAATTTTCACCACTTTCCAGTGTCCTTGTTCCTCTTTCCATTACCCTTCTTTTCATGTGGATTGGAATAGTTTTCTTGAGGCTGGTTGTTAGGGTCGTCTTTACCATACTTTGGTTGTTGCGGATTTGCAGACCCGAACTCCTATTTGTTTTGGTGCTTAAATTTCTACTCGATTTTGACAACATATTGATAGGAAACTCCTAGTTATGAAATGTCCAGGAAATCCATTTCGGTTTGGATATACCTATGCAGATCCCTACAGTATTTCATAGCCAGATGCTACTCAGAGTCTTTGATACCTAGCTTGGTGAAAAAGGTATGGAAAGTATTTGTGAACTCCAGAATTGTTTGGCCCCTCTCTTTCCACAGTGTTTTCCATCTCATGCACTGGTCGCCATAGTTACCAATAGGGTAATATTGTTCCTTGACCACATCCATAAAAAATCCCAAGTGGACTCAGCCCCATATGTTCCAGACTCCTCTGTGGAAATTTTCTACCAATAAGTTCTCCACCAATGTTCGACATGGGGAAGAGCCTTAAGGAGTGCGAAGGTGATCTTTTCCCTGTCGGAAAAATTGCGAACATAGAAATAACCGTCTAGCAGATTTAACCATTTTTCAAGGGCATCTGCATCGATCTGACCTTCAAATACGAGAATATCAAAATTAAATTGTACCTTGAAAGGAGAGGTGCCTCCAAAGTCGCCTCTTGATGAATATTTGCCTACTGTTATCGACAAGTGTTGAAGAATGTGGGCAAAATTTCTTAACATTTCATCCCTCTATTGCATGAGAGCTTGTTCAAACAACATATTACTAGAATCTTCTGCTTTGTCGTCTTTATTTTTTTTCTCCATGGAGGGTTTATTGGGTATGTGAGAGAGATTGTCCTCAAGAGAGACAATCTCGATACCCAACTTTCTATACTCAGACCTTGTCAGGGACATGCACTGAAAAAAAAATCAAGAGCATCTTTCTCTAATACCACTGATCCAGATTATTCTCTGTATGAAATGAGAGAGGAGATATAATAAATAAATGTACAAAAATATAATAGTTATCCAATAATATAAAAGATATATATCATATATGTAAACATAAACATAGAGATATAGTAATACATAATTTCTATTAATGAGCGAAATGTACAAAACTATAGAAATACAGAGTGAAAGACTCGCTAGAATGGTGGGAACTTATCTCTGAGAAGAGATGTGATGGCTACACTCATTCGCAAGAACATGGATGTTACAATGAGGCTCCAAAGGCATTTTTAATATAAATAAAATCCAAAAACCCTAACCCCGAAAGATGAAAAGCCAACATTTTGGTGGACCCCGTTTTGGGTAGTTTGGTGTATCAACTTCTCGAGGGCGTAACTTTGGCATACAATCTCCGTTTGGGGCGCACGATAGCTCGTTGGAAAGGTATTCATGAGGAAATTCATTTCACATGATAGTCAAATCCTTATTCAGTTATTGAGGTTCACGATCGTGAGAAAAATCCATTTAGGACCTCGAAATGGCCCAGAAGTTTGGGACTCGAAAAACTGCTAAAAATAGTAAATTGTGAACAAACTGTTTTGAGCTAGTTGGAATGGGTGGGTGGCCACTGATATCCACCTAGATCAGTATTGAAGCTCAAGTGATAGAATAGTAAGACATTAATGTGATCAATAATGGAAAATTTGGAGTTTATTGTCCTACATTCTTCATTAAGGAAAGACGTGGAGTTGCTAAAGTAGAAAGTAAAGTCAAAATAATTGCAAAAGTTGATGAAATTTAAAATAATGGCACAAATGAAACCTAAAATGGTAGAACTAAAATAAAATTGTATTCATCAAACATAGATTAATAAAAGGAGCCATGAGAGTTGAGTTGATTTAATGAAAATCAAGCACTTTTACAACCCCCATTAGGGTTTGATTCCTCAAGAATGGGTAGCACACTCCGCTAAGGGAAATTTTTCAGTGGTTGAGTCATCATGACCATTAAGTCAGGTTAGGTGGTTGCTTGATAGTGTAAATAATGTCCCACCTCTTGATAGGTGGTGGATTCTCATAAATGAAAGTTTATAGAAAACATCATATAAAAAAATTATAAAAAAAGAGGATTGAGGGCACCTACACACCCAAGAGTGGATTGCACCTACAAATTTGGGTTTTTTAAGAACATCTACAAAAATGTTAATGAGTAATATGATTTGATTGATATATCAACAGAATATATATCAATAAGGAGGACCCTAATATGATTTTATTGATGTATGGTTTTTTAATTTGATGTTTGGCATGCAACATAGGGATAAATTTGAAAAATAATGGATAGCAAGAATGCAATTATAAATAATGTGTAGTGATCTCTATCTCCCTAAAAATCTACATTTGTTAGCACAAGTACTCATGAAATTTATTGATAACTTTTCAAGAAAATTTTGGGTGTACTTTCTCAAGTGCAAGTCAAATGTTCTTGAAACATTTAAGGACTACCATGGTTAAGAGTAAAAGTGGGAAGATGATTAAGGTTCCGATACCAACAATTGGGAAAACATATATTTTTTAATGACATATACAATTATTACAAAGCTATTCATATTTGCAAGAAGGTTACTGCCTCATATATTCTACAATACATCAATTGTGAACATGAAAATATAGCCAATGTGAATATGATAAGAGGCATGCTTAAGGGAAAAAATATGTCTAACAAATTCTAGGTTGAAGTTATATATACAATAGTGCACCAACTTATTAGAAGCCCTTGGAGACATGAAAGACATCACACTTGAATATTCATGGAATTAAAGAGAGCCATAGGAAAATTGTTTCAAAATGCACATGTGTCATAAACATAATTTAAACAAAAATCCATCTGTGTAGGGTACAATTAAGAGTTCAAAACATACAAACTCTAGGGTACAATTAAGAGTTCAAAACATACAAACTCTTCCAATTTATAAAAGAAAGACATAGTAAGAAATGAGATTATATACAATAGTGCACCAACTTATTAGAAGCCCTGGGAGACATGAAATGCATCACACTTGAATATGCATGGAATAAAAGAGAACCATAGGGAAATCATCTCAAAATGCATGGGTGTCATAAGCATAATCTAAAAAATAATAATCCATTTGTGTAGGGTACAATTAAGAGTTCAAAACATACAAACTCTTCCAATTTATAAAAGAAAGGCATAGTAAGAAATGAGATTCTATACAATAGTGCACCAACTTATTATAAGCCCTTGGAGACATGAAAGATATCACACTTGAATATTCATGGAATAAAAGAGAACCACAGGGAAATCATCTCCAAATGCACATGTGTCATAAGCATAATCTAAAAAAGAAAAATCCATCTTTATAGGGTACAATTATGAGTTCAAAAACATACAAACTCTTCCAATTTATAAAATAAATACATAGTAAGAAATGAGATTCCATAATGCGTATTGATTCCACCTTTCTGAATTTCAAGCTCATGCATATTTGTCTTTTCTACAAGCACTACCTCACATTCAGGTAAGGCCTTGAAATAGGTAGAATCATTCGCCACTTCTAATTTCTTAAGAAACTACTTTGTCCCCCCTTCAAATATGCACAAAAATCTTTTTTTCAATTGTTAATTAGACAAACCAAACTACTTGGGCAATTTTTCACATGGAGAGAGGGTGGAACGGTTTTTCAAAATTTCTACAAAATTTCACAATTGTTTTGCTAATTTTTCACATAATTAAATGAAAGTGGTGGTTGGTAAGGAATTCCATCTTCTATAGTTATGAGGGCATGGGGGTTGAGTACAAACATCATGAGGAGTGTAAGACACTCCATCCTCATAGGAATTTGAACCTCCTCTATTCCATGTGATCTCTTCCATGCTAATTCAAATTGGCCCAAACACTATCGCCATTCTTATCCCAACTCACTCATTCTTGCAATCCAAGGGATTCTCATTCAAACCCATTATTACCATCACTCTCATTATACAAACCATTCTCTCATGTCAACACAACTCTTAATTTATGGAGTTTCATTCTCAAGTTAGGGACTAAGATTCGAGCTTGTAGAAGACCAAATGGAGTCATGAAAGATAATATAGTGGACTTTAGAATAGAGATGGAAGGTTGTAGAGGAGAATAGAGGTGAGGTTATTTAGGAAACCGTACCTTTCGCCATAGGTTACTATTCATTGAGTGATCAAGGGATGAGGTATAAATTTGCTAGTTTATTCTTGAAGGTAGACATCAAATTAGACTCTTTTTGCACACACTAAAGAGAATTGGAGGGAAGAATATTCATGAGGCACTATTGAGTAGAGAAGGGAAGTATCTTATTTGTGTTGAGTGGGGCATTGGAAGAGAGCACCAAGGATATTCTAGTTGGATGGTCGACTAGAGTATTATGTGGTAAACAATTTGGCTAAGCTTGAGAGAAATTAGGTTGGGTGAGTGACTTGAGAGTCCCTGACCAATTTATTTTGTTCTTGTGGCCTCATAATTTGCCTTGTAGGTGGAATTTGTAGTGGATGGCTAGGGTTGGGTGGAAAATTTCTCACAATCATCCAATTTATTGGACCATTCTGTTTAAAATACAAGTGTTCCATCTCTTCCTAAATTCATGTTTATGAAGTTAACCTTGTATTTTATTATATATGAATTTAGAAATGCAATTCATGGTTATCGGAATTTTCGCATGCTTGGTTTGTTTCCTTGCTTAGTTTCTCACTTAAGTGAGTTTGAATAGCCTTGGAGTATTGGCTTCTAACTTATTATAAGTACTTCAAATTTGATCCATTAAGGACTTGAGTAGTTTTAAATACTTGTATATGTTGGCATGGTCGTAGGGAAAAAACCAACATGAAGCATGATCCTTTGAATAAGCCTTCAAATATTCTAAGTTCAAATTCTATCTGAAGCATGCAAGCTTGTTTATTTGAATTTGGACTCTTTTTTTATTCTCAAGTTGGGTATAACTTCAAAATAGGGACCGAAAGTATTTTACATTAGGACTAGGGTCTCGTAGGAATGCTTGATTCCCTTCTTTCTTGGGAAAAAATTCAAAAGGGCTCGATGGCCTTATATGTTTGTCATTGCTTCAAAGTGTATCTTTCAAAGTAGTTCAATGGCCTCTTTTCCTTGCTTTTCAATTATTACTTTGAAGAAGAATAAAGGCCTTTCCTTCGAAGCCGAGGAAAATCTTTGAATTATCCTAAAGTATCTTCTTTGAAGATCGGGGGTTATGTTTCAAAGTGCCTCATTGAAGTTTGGGGTAATTTTTAAAAGAGGTCAATGGCCATCATCTTTCAAGGTTGGGCCACTTATTTGAAGGAGGCTTGGTGACATATCTTTCAATTATCAGGTGTATCTTCAAAATAGGCCTAATGGATTGTCTTTGGAGAATCCTCAATGACATTTTCCCTTTGAATCAAGCACACCATTGAAATGTGGTCAATGACCAATTTTGAAGAAATCTTGATGGTCTTTCCCTTTGAATGGGGCACAACTTTGAAATGTGGCCGATGACCAATTTTGAAGAAGGCCTAATGGCCTTTCTCCTTCGAATCAGGCACAACTTTGAAATGTGGACAATGGCCAATTTCAAAGAAGGTTTGATGGCCTTTCCCTTCAAATTGGGCACTACTTTGAAATGTGGTTGATGGCAAATTTCAAAGAAATCCTAATGGATTTACCTTTGAAAATTGGGCATGACTTTGAAATGTGGTTAATTGCCAATTTCAAATAATCCTAATGGATTTACCTTAAAAAATTGGGCACGACACTCAAAAGAAGTTGATGGTCAATCCTTCAAATGGACTCTATGGCTATTGATTCGAATGGGCTTAATGGGTCAATATTTGGATAGGGTTGGTGGCATGAGGTGTGTGTGTGTGTGTGTGTGTGTGTGTGTGTGTGTGTGTGTGTGTGTGTGCGTGTGTGCGTGCATGCAAGTGCACGTGTTGAAAAAGGATCTAGTGCAAGAAAAAAATGGGGTTGTGTGTGGTCTTCAACCCACACAATGAGTTTGAAATTCAAGATGAATGATTCAAGGTATCCAAAAGATGTTGAATTAGATAAAATGACAAAAAAATACACCATCTCCTCAATTGGGTGATCAAGGGGGTTGGATATGTGAAGAACTCCCGAAGTTGTGGTTTATTTAAGTATGTTTGTATAATATGTGATAACTCCTGATTGTGATTGATTTATCATGTTTGCATAATATGTGTTGAATAGCAGTGAATTGGGTGTAGCTCAAATAGTTGTGAGGAAAAGTTGTAATATTTTATTTATATTACAACATTAATCATATGAAAAATAATTAAAGGAACAAATTACAATTATTAGACTTTTATTTAATAGATTTCATTTAATTATGTATAGCATTATGGATTTTTGTGATAAATTTTAAAAAAATCTATAAAACACAATACCTCTTTAACATTAATATTAATAATATTTGTATCATAATAAACTCATTAATAGTAGTAATATTTACAACATAATCAACTCATTAATATATATTTTGATGTAATATGATTTGATATAAGTAAAAAAAATTAAAATAGTGAAATCTCTTTTCTCTACAAAATGTCTTACAAACCAACCTATATTCATTTAACTCTAAATAAATCTAGCTCCTAGATAGATCAAATCTCTTGAGGTGCAAACCTTTAAACTTTCCTCAAGTTTTTCACTCTAAAAAATGTTTGCACCTCGAAAGATTTGATCCATGTGAGAGCTTGATAGATTCAGAGTTAAATGAATCTAGGCCGGTTGTTATTCATTCAAAGTATATATATCCTCAATTTTTGTACGCAACTCCAAAGATTTGATCCATCTGGGATCTTGATAGATTCATAGTTAAATGAATATATATATATATATATATATATATATATATATATATACTTTGAATGAATAACAACTGGCCTAGATACATTTAACTTTGAATCTATCAAGCTCCCATATATATATAATGGAGTCAACATAATTTTTTATTAATATTTTTTCATTTTTTAATATTATTTTAAAGCTGTAAGTTACATGAACATATCCCCATGCTGAGGTGGAGAGTGTGTATATAATGGAGCCAACATAAATTTTCAGTTTTTTATTTTTTATTAGTCCTTGTTGGCAACTAGGGACTATAGCTTTCCATAGGAGTTCAACCATCATTGACCTCCTATTACCTTACCTGGTAGGTTTTAGTAAATTATATGGTGAGTTTGGTTCATTTTTACAATAGATTTCCACACTACCATAAGTTTCCATTGAAAGTCAATTGAAATTTCATTTTAATGGATTTATTTATTGGATTTTATAAACTTGATTCCTCTATTGTGTTCTGTTACATGAACATCTCCTTCATACTGAAATGTAAAGTGCCTCTTGATACAATAATAATTTTTTTATTGAATCAAATTATAAAAAATAATTATACATATAAATTTAAAAATAAAATAAAGTTATTAATTTATTTTATTATAATAACTACACGACATATGTTTTAAGTGAATTTTATGTAAGCTGTAAAGAAATTTAATAAATTCCATGCAATATTGAATTCTTTACTAGAAAATGCCAATGCCAGTATTTGATGTGTTTTGAATGTTACAACCGACAACTATTCTGAGGCAACTATGTTACATAAATTCATAAACAAGAAAATAAGAATGAGAGTCTAAAGTAAATGGGAAAATTACATAAAAGTTTTGAAACTTGGTGTTGGTTTTAAACTAATTTATCTACTTTGATCTTACCCTTCTATCATAAGTCGAACCAGGCTCAGATTTAACAAGCTTCCAACAAAATCCCTCTAAAACTATCGGCCCTCCTGGTAAACTAGAAGGAAGCGCAGTACATAGGGTACATTGTGCGGTCTCACCCAATATAGTTCTATGGGTGGCCGCAATACTCAGATGCGTGTAGCTTGGGATTAAGTTGGGATATGTAATTGTCCCTTGTGATCTTTATTTATTTAGTCTAACATCTTAATTACTCAATCACTCTTACTCATGCATGTGGAATATCAGATCTAACTAGTTCCTTCATTCATTTATCTAGCATTTAATCATTAACAACAATGGAGATGCATAACATTCAATCATATAACACAAGTTTTACCATGTTTCACCCCCTCCTGGTCTACGTCCACAAAGATTTGTCTCTCAAGCTCTTTTATTATGTCTTATCAATATATCACGTCACACACGTTTACAGTCTTGGATATTACAATCTCAACAAGCTTCTCGATCCCTGTGAAGCTGAATAGATCGCACCAATCTCCTCAGCTTGTGACCTAACCCTCGGGATCGGGTTGCTCAACTCTTCTCTAGCTCACCAGCTTATAGAATTATTACAGTTCTATCCCTTCTCATTCTTCTCTCTCTCTCTCTCTCTCTATCCCCCCTCCTATACCTCCTAGGTACTATTTATACATACACTTGGCTTGTCAAGAATTACAATATCATGAAAAAACACTAACCCTAATGTAGTTAGGTCTCCCTTGCATGTACACCTCACATGCTTCCTTTTCATCTGCTTCTTTTCCTTCCAGTTGTATTTTCTTTCCACTTCATGCTTTTCTCTCCAAAAATGGCCTTTTTCCCAAAAATGGGCCTTCTCCCAACATGCCCCCAACACTGACATGTGGCTCATCCTGAGCCACCTAGACTGTGTGCGCTTCTTCAAAAGCTCCTGCTAGAGTGTGGAACTTGTTTGTAAGTTCCCTTTCTTGTGTTTGAGCCTATGCGGCCTTTTCTTTGAGTGTATCTAACACTTGCGTTGTGATATCCTCCGTAATCATTTCTACGCACTATGCATGTGTTTGCGCCATGTTATTATTTTCCTCCTCTTTTTGTGCAATGACCTCCACGACTAGCTCTAGGAGAGGTTCCATTTGAGCTTGTCGGTCCTTCTTTTGCAATTGCGTGATGACTAGCTCTACTTGTAGCTTCTTCATGTCTTGCACTCGTTTGAGGCGCTCAATGATCTTCATCATTTTCTGCCTCTGCTTGAGGTCTTAGATGGTTGCGCTTATCTTTTCCTCTTCCTGGTCCTAGTGATGGACCTGTTCATCTTCTTCTAGCATTGTCCATAGCTGCGCCACCCTCTCAAACAAGTCCACAAATGTGTTGACTTGTCGTTCCATTTCCTCCATATGTCATGCATCTTCTTGCCTCCTTTGTTCCTTCACCTCCGAGGGAGTTGTAGGAATAAGTTGTTGCCATAGGTTTTCAATCTCCTACCTGTATTGATCAATTGGTTGGACAATATGATCAATCTTCTACGCTATGGTGGGCTCTACTATTTGTGTGTTATTCGAGATTTTGTCATAGGCTGCATCCACTCCCTGTTCGAGCCTATCCACACAATACTTCTCATCTTTGGTCTCGAGCTTCACCTTCTCGAGCACCAATTCCAACTCCTCTTTGTGATCCCTTGTATGTTGCAACTTTGCTGCTTTTGTTCGTGCATGCGACTGCACCTCCTGTGCGACACTGAATTGTAGTTTGTACAGTTCCTTGGTTGGTATTCCCTCCATTACCAACTGTATCTGTGCCAGATATTTCAGGGGTGTCTGGGATATAATCTCATCCATGCGCAACATGCTGGGTGTAATATGGAAGGTCGGGCTCTCCTGCGCTATCATTTGGATCATATCATGTTCACTCGGCACAGCCCTGACTTCTTCTTATGATGGTGTGGGGAAGGACTCTGTTCATCTTTCCATTCTCTGTGCACCTTCAATCTACTCTAGGAACTACCTTATGTTGGCCAACTCATCTTGAATGCAACCTCTTTGGTGTTGGGCGTCTTCAATCTCCTCAACTACACGGTCCTGGACTCTTTCGGCCATGAGGTCAACATTGTCCTTGATGATTTTATATTATGGTGGTTTCTTGTGCACATTGGCCTTTTTGTGCACACCCCCAGTGTGGATGATAAGCCTCTTGGCCTAGCCTTATTCCTATGGGGTGGGAGTTGATGGGGTTCCTTATGCTCTCGCAGACCCTTTTTCTGGTTCTTTTGGTGTTGGGGTAGTGTCCTTTTGTCCAGCCTGGGTACCTTTATTTGGCACACCCCCCTTATTTTGTTGTGCCGGCTCCTGACTTGGATTTGGATACTTTGGTGTAGATATATCCCTGGCAGGTGTCTTAACTTTCCCTGCATCAGCCTCCGTACCTGTAAGCATCTCTTCAGTGAGGACTGGAATTCTCCAGTCATCTTACAATCCCTGATTTCCATCTCTACGTCTTCTTATTTTATGCAGTATATAAGTTTCATCCATTATTTCTCAGGATCCCTTCTTGCTTGTATCCATATTGTGTGCCTGGTTTCTTTGAAGTTCACGATATATCGGTATTGCGCAACCACTTCTAGAGTAATTCTCCAACTATTGGAAATTCTCTCTTGGAGATCCTTATTGTATCGCACGAACATGCTTGCATTGGTATTTTTTATTTTGGGGTCCGATGTACTCCCCAACGATGTGTACCATGCTGCATGACAACGATTGGTCTGCTCACAAAAATATGTATACTGCGGCTCACTCTATCCGATCAAGGTGATAAATATTAGTAGCCAAGAGTAATGAAACTATGTTCCCAGATCTTTTGCCCCCCTACAGTTGTCAAGGAAAATATTTAGTAAGTATGGGCCCCAACTGAGCATAGTGCCCTCCACACACTGTGTTGCAGTCGCGATGACCTCGTCAGGGACTTCCCCCTTGTGGCACTTTCTAAGTAGTTTTCAAGCCATGAGTTTGATGGCCAACCTTGTTGTTGCATCACTGATGTGCTTGATAATGATTATGTGTGACCCTCGCTCTATGCCATATGTCTTTTTCATCTCCTCTGTCGGTGCCTTCTCCTTTGTCTTGTCATCGAGGTACTATGTGGGATTCTCCCCCTGAGATGGCAGACCCATGATAAAATAAATGAGCTCCATGTCTATAGAGACAGGCTCTTCCAACCATAGGTAACCTCCGTGAGTGATGGACATCAATTTCTTGATGCATTTTTTTGCGTCTCGTCCCCTACCAAAATGTGGAATATCCAACAAGCTTAGAATTTCGGTGTTGGCCAATCCGACTACCCACTATTTTGGTTGTAAAATTGGATCACCGAAGGGCCCTATTCCTACACTGTCAAGGTAGACTTTCCATGTGAATTTTGGGAACTTGTCCATGTCATCCACATCGTGGTCCGAGTAGTGAATTCTTTCCACGCATCCCAGAAGGTTAGGCATGGCCTGCACCTCTTCAGGAATGCGTAGTAGGACTATGGTTGTTGCATATTGTCTGCACGATGACCTTGCCATGCACTGTTTTCCCTTTCATTGTGGTGGTTGGATTGAGGTTCCAGCCTCCATTGTTCTCTCATTGGTGTAAGCTTATGGCCGGCTGGTAACATCTTCTACTAGCCCCTCCTGCTACTGTGCAGGCTCTTCTCCGTGTGATTGTCTTGGCAAGACAACTTCTGTATGTTTTGGGGTTGTCCCATTTACCCTCTAGGCTCTGTCACCGTTCATGGGTCTCAAAGGATTACCTACATCCTCATCTTGTTGGCTCTACCTAGTTCCCTACATGTCGACATCCATGCCAACCATTGTTGTTGGTTGGGCTTCCTCCACCATGGGTGTGGGGCTCGCTGGTTCCATATGGGGTGAGGGAATTTCGTCCAAGTTGACAAATTCTGTGGCCTATGCAGGTTCTTTCTCAGTTCCTTATGTCTGTTGTGGTGATCTATGGTGGCTTCGAGGTTTCCTACTGGCCTGGCTCGGTGCACCGAACTTGGGTGGTGTCGTGGTGGTTTATGGGTGATTTCTGCTGAACTGGTTTGCTTTGTATCTCTTGATAAATTGTTCTTCACTTTGTATGCTCTATCTCTCTATGATTTCACAATTTCACAATAAGTGTTATGTTTTCCACGTTCCTTCGTTATATAGCAAGTGTCGTGAAGCTTCTCGGAGAAGCTACCCGAGTTGTGATTTAAATGAAATGGCGCTTCCTGTGTATGTGAAATTCAATTTCCTTGACACCGCCAATTGGTGCGATTAATTCAAAGGAGCTTTGAGAGTACTTGTTATTCGATTGGATAGATTCCACCAGTTGGCACGATTAATGCAAAGTCACTTCGAGAGTATGTGACATTCAATTTGATAGACATCGCCAGTTGGCGCCTTTTTTCCGTAACTGCCATTTTTCAATTTTTCACCTTTTTCTGACCGTTGGTCCTTTTTCCGGTGTGCTGGGATTTTTAAATGTGATTTTTTTTTTTTCTATCTTACCCTTCCATGGTGCACAGTGTATTGGTCTTATGCTACACGCAGACTTTTCTCTTTTCATCACATTTTTTTTTTATAATTTTTTTTACATCTCTCTTTTCTACGTGGCAACTTTCTAAGTGCTAGGAGGTCGATTGTCCCTGAAGATTTTCAGTTGAATCTCGTTGATCATTACTCTAAGTTGTGTACCTCTTAAATCTTTCAACTATACATCTCCCTCATCTTTGACAATTTTTACTTCGTATGGTCCCAACAAATGTACTCTAAATTTTCCTAGGTTCTGAAGAAATTTGTTGTCATACACCAAGACTAGGTATCCTTCCTTGAAACTCTTCCTTTTAATATGTCTGTTATGACAATATTTTTCCCTTTCTTTCTGTACCTCTTGGTGAAATCCTGCTAGGATCCTATCTTCCTCCATTTCCAAAAGCTGACTTAGCCTTTCTTTGATTGTGCCTCGTTTTGTCATGTTGGTGATTTCTACTACGTTCAAGCTAGGTACAAAAAACTCTAATGGCACCACTACTTCTTGTCCATACACCAACCTGAATGGCGTATGCCCTGTCAAATTTTTGCATGTAGTCTTGTATGCCCATAGTATTGCTGGTATTTTCAAGTCCCAATCGTCCTTGTTGATGTTGAAGATCTTTGACAATGCATTCTCTAGGATCTTATTAAAGGCTTCCACCATTCCATTTGCTTGAGGGTGATATGGTGTACTCTTTTGATGATAGACTTCAAACTCCTCAGTCATATCCCTAATAGTACTTTTAATGAAGTGAGTACCTTGGTCACTCATAAAAATCCTTGGGAATCCAAATCTAGTGATCACTTGCTCAAACAGGAAGTGTGTTGTTGTCTCCCCGCCGCAATCTTTTATTGATGTTGCTTTTTCCCATCTCGTTAGATACTCTGTTGCAGTAATGATATACCTTTCTCATGACCTCTTTGTCGGTGGGTTAATTGGTTCTACAAATCCTATTGCCCATTTGTAAAATACTTGCAAGGTTATTTGTGGTCTTAGGGGCATCTCATCCCATCTATTAGGTTTACAAACCCTTTGAAATACATCACATCTCTGGCAGTAGTCCTTTGCATCTCTCTGAATGGTCATCCACCATAGTGCTATGCACAATACCTTCTGCGCAGTAGATTTTCCTACATAATGTCCTCCCATTATTCCCTCATGGGCCTCTGCTAAAATACTAGGTCTTTCATGTTCTAGTACACATCATCTCAAGATGTTATCTCCACCCATCTTGTATAAGTGTCCTGCAATCAATTGATAGTCTGCAGCTTAGACTACCAAATTTTTCTTTTGTGAAGTGTTGAATTCTTGTGGCGTGGTCCCTGTACTTAAGTATTAAATGATGTCAACAAAATATTCATCAGCTACTTGGACTAAAAATAACTGTGTATCAAGGAAGTTTTCCTCTAAGTTTGTAGGTTCCTCTCCATTAATGATCCTTGATAGTTGATCAGACCTGCATTCAGCTTCCCTGGCTTGACTATTACTTCAAAATCGAATTCCTGGAACAACAATAACTATCTACAAATTCTCCCCCCCAACAATGGCTTATTGACTAAGTATTTAAGAGTTGAATGATTTGTAAACATCTTGAAATGTTTGCCCAGTAAGTAGTGTCTAAACTTCTGGAGTGCATAAACCATAGCTAGGCCTTCTCTTTCTGTGGTATTGTAATTATGCTCTGACTCTGACAGTTTTCTACTAGCAAATGCTATAGGATGGTCCAATTCCCTTGTTCCTGCTTGTGCCAAAATAGCTCCAAGTGTTATGGCTAATGCATCTAAATGCACATGAAATGTCTTTTCGCAATCTAGGAATACTAGTATTGGTTTTGTTACCATTTTCTCTTTTAGAGTGTCCAATCCTCGATGATAGTCCTCATTCCACTAAAATTTTCTATCTTTCCTCAATGGCTTCTCCATTGGAGCAGTGATATGTGCATAACCTTTTATGAATTTACTGTAGTAGCATGTGTGTCTCTCAACTAATGTAGTGATTTTGGTGGTGGTAAATTGACAATCACTATAATCTTGGTAGGATCTACTAGCAATCCTTGTTTACACACTATATGGCCCAATAGTATCCAAAAAGGTGTCCCAAAGATGCACTTCTTGATATTTAGTGATATATGACACTGCTTGCATCTTTCTAACATCATCCTTAACACCTCTACATGGTTCTTCAACAAACTGTATACTGTCCAATCATCCAGGTATACTTCTAAAAACTGATGGATGAATTCTTTAAAAGAAACCATGACTACTCTTGAGAATATAGTTGGTGCTTTCTTTAGCCCAAAAGGCATGACTGTGTACTAGTAGGATCCCCATCTATGGAAAAAGTGGTCTTATACCTATCTTCTGGGGCTATATTAATTTGATGGTAAACTGAGAATCCATCTGTGAGTGAGTATGCATCCTAGCCTCCTACATTCTCTAATACCTCATCTATGAAAGGGGTAGGTAAGGGTCATGAAGGCAAGCATCATTCATCTTCCTTAGGTCGACACATATCCTTATCCCTCCCTTCTTATTCTCCTAAACTACCATAGGGTTGACCCATTCAGATTCCTCCACTGGTTCTATGATTTTGGCCTCCAACATCCTGTCAATTTCTTCTTTTACTTTCTTCTGGTATATAGGGTTCATTCTATATGGCCGTTGTCTGACTAATCTAGCCTCAGATTCGAGAGGTGTCTTCATCTATCCTAACTCTCCTTCTATGACTTTCATTTATGTAAAGGTTGTTGGGAATAGGTCACTGTACTCGCGCAGTAACTCTATTATGCTTTCTATTGTTTTCTCATCCCAGTAGTCTCCAATGTTGTCCATTTTGGGATTCTCGATTGTCCCAATGTTAACTTTCTTTACCTTGATCAACACAACAAAAAATTCATATTCTAGAGGTGGAACTTCCACCTCTCTTTCACCTTCAACTTCTATTATCTGAATGTTGTGTGGTTCCTCTTCATCTGGTGCTTCTTCCTACACATGGTAGCATGACACTAGTTCTTTCACTGTCTGTCTGTTCTATTGTTGATCTTCTGTCATAAGTTCAACTTCTGGTTTCTTAATGAATATCACCCCTCTGATTTGTTTGAGTGTTGATTCTATGTTGTGGTTATCATGTTCAAATGAGAAAGTGACTGTAAAGTTCTGTTGTAACACTATCCATTCTAGAGTTCCTCTACATAGTTCTTGGTCTACATACCCGTTTTCTAGGATTCCTTCTAGTGTATGAATAAAATGATGAGGCCATTCATCTGGTGGTGTCATCTTCCATAATGTTCTACACTTCTCCAAGTGTTCCAATGGTGACCCCTGTCCATCTTATCTTTATATCATTCTTCTCTTTTTCTCTGCACCGAACCTAATGTGCAGTAATCGCCTGCATTGGTACCAGTCCTTAATGGTCTCTTTGTGCACACCCCACCATTTTGCAAGTGTTTACTTAAGTGATATGTCCAAAGCTAAGAACCTCTAATTTGGTAACACTTCATATTCATATCTTGTTAGGAATTCTTCTAAGTCATTGACCCCATGAAAGCTAGGAGGTTCTCTTATCTCTGTACCTACCCATTTTATTGCGTGGTCTATTCTTGCGCATCTTATTGTGGAGACTTCATGTAATATCTGCTGCCAATTTTCCAACCCTGTATCTAAATTTGACGCACATGACATGATACTTCTCCAATTGAGTGCCCCATATGTAGTTGGACTCACATAGTCTTCTTCTTGTGTGGTGGTTTTGTATAGATGGTTAATTTCCTCCAGGTCTAAGCAAGTGGGTTCTACAAACCTTTCTCCTTCTAATGGATCTAATGGCACAATGACTTTGTACTCTCCTGACTCGAATGTCATCTTCCTTGTCTTCAAATTGATTATGGCCTGATTGTTGAACGCCCAATCTAGTCCAAGCTGTGTTGGATAAGGTGTTGTGCCATTCACTATTTCTATTATTTTGAAGGTTGTCTTGGTGCACATTCCATCCAGATCTACTTTCACACCCTTTAGCCTTCCAATTGGTAGAACTCTATGTTGATTTTCTTGTTTTACTTGAATAGGTGAATATCCTAATGTGGGCTCTCCCATACATTTCCATGTCTTCTTGGGTAACAAATTCACCTCAGAGCCTAAATCCAGTATGATGTCCCCCATATTGAAATCTCCAATGTTAGCATTTAATATGAATTCCTTGCTTGCCCTCCTTGTATGCAAGTGATTGATTGTTTTCTGTTCTAATTTCCCTTCTACCTCTGAGTTACATCTTTCTAGCATATTTTGCAAAATTTTAGAAAATGATTGATCATTTAATAACTTAAAATAGGATTTCAGAAAATCCTTTATGGTACTTACTTGTCCTAGAGGTTGCGCTTCATTAGTATGATCCAACGATGAAGGCATCTCATACATTGGTACGTCCTTAGTATGTTGCACAGTTGATGTAGATGCAATGTTTGGCTTCAAGAATTCTTGTCTGGATTGCTGGAATATCCCCTTTTAGTTCTACGCATCAAATTGCTTCTTTGGTTCAACATTCTTCTTCACCCATTGGTGTTGTGTTGGATCTTGTCTTACTGCATCATTTCCTATCTTAGTTCCTCTGCGCGTAACTATGTCGATATTTCTTCCGTCATCCCTTTCTTCTGCAGAAATCCACTAAACATTCTGATTGTTTTGATTTCTCTTTTCCTGGATCTTCCCCAACAGTGTCGGACAGTCTTCTGTATCATGATATGATGTGCAACAATACATACAGGTGGCAGGTGGAAGTGGACATTCTCTTGCATAGTGTCCTGGTTGTTGATAGTTGTGACATACCACTGGTCCTTTTCCTCTTCCAAAGCCTCCTCTTCCTCATCCTCCACCTCTATAGCCATCTTGATCTCCTCGTGGTGCATTATACTGGGGCGTCTGGTTGTATTGCGCGGGGTTATACTGTGGCTACGCAATATTGCATTGTGATTGGACAATATTATATTTTTGTTGTGCAATGTTATATGGGGATGGTACTTGGTTGAATTGTGGTGCAGATTTCCCTTTGATCATCTCTTCCTACACCCTATAAGTATCTGATGTTCGTTCCCTCATCAGCTCCATTGTTTTGCAATCTTTGTCATCATGGCCTATTGACTTGCAAAAGTTGCAATATGAACTCTTAAGCACTGTCTGATATTTCTGCATCATTGGATAGTGATATGGATCATGCCCCTGTGTCTTACAAATCTCACACCATAGTCCTCCTGATGGCAAAGGGTTTGGTAGTCCTGTTTCCATGTACTGCATGAATGTTGGTCATTCATTCTTGTGGTGTCCTTCTGTCTTTCATGTGGTACACCAAACAAATTCTCTTTTGTCCTTACCCTTGTCCTAGTTTAGTTGAAATGTTAAGTTCTTCAAATCCTACTTCATCTCCTCTATGGCTAGATCTATCTTCTGATATTGGCTCTCTTCCAGTTTTAGGGCTTCCTCCAGAGCCTCTACTTGAGTTTGAAACTTATATGGTCTCAAAGGATACTTCAAGTGTGGTAGCAAGGAATTGACAAACAAATGCCTATGCTGCATGTTTGTCATGACATATTTTAGCATTCCCTTCAATCGTTTGAATCTCTGGTCAATCTCCCACACATATTCTCCCAGTTTCTTTCTGATCTCTATCATCTCATTCATGTATTTATCCTCTGAGCTAGGCTTCTAGAATTCATTTATCAACAACTTCTTGATATCCAGAATCGTTATGGTTGCCCCTCAGGGACTGTTTGTAGCTAAGCTCATGTACCAATCTAATGTGTGGTCCATTAGCGTGATGGATAACTGCACAATTTTAGTGTCCTCGACTGTGATTCGTTTTTCTTCCCAGATCTTTTCACAAATGAACAAGCACTTCTTAGGGTCCTCCGACGCCTCTCCCTTGAATTCTGGTAATCTAATAGTGGGATCATGTACTGCCATCTTGAATGCTGAACTAATACCTCCGCATGGTCCAGATATTTGGCTACCACTTCTTGAACTGGCTCCTCCAGTTGTTGCTCCTTGACTAGATGTAATTCCTGTTGTCTTCCTTCCAAAATTTGGTTGTCTAAATGATGGTGTTCTTATTGGTGTATTAGTCGCACATGGGTTTATGGGTTCCACACTGAAACTGATATGGATAGGAGTTCTTCCTCCAGTTTCTCCTCTTGGACCTCTTGCCCTCATTTCATATGTCGTGTGTAGGATTTCCTCAATCTACTCCACATCCTAAAGATCCTCTACCTCTTCTTCATCACTTGCCAAGCCTTCCCTTGTGGCTATGGCTCTCTTCTTGTTGTTCATCTTATATTGGTAGGGTACTCCACTGCGTGTTCTTCCAACTGTTTCCATGATCTTCTTGATCTGGTCTTCCTCCATCATGATTGGATCCAAGGCCTCCTCCTTCTTTCCTCTATCCATTTCTCAGTCTCTTGTCAGTGCATCCCCCCTTCCCCCATGCACTCAAGGAAGTTTAGTTGTCTGAGGCCATTGTCATTACACCCTTGTTATATAGAAATATCTTAATTGAAGTATACAACGATATGATATACCTACCTCGAGGTCCCTTTAGTAACTCTTGCTTTACTGCATTGTAATACTTTGTAGTATCTACTACAAATTCTATGATAAATCCTGCAACAATGTTGTCTAACCAAAAATCTACTACGCGCATAAATTTATTGCCAACTTATTGTAAGTGCACTATCTTCGCAGGATTCCACTCTATCTTTCTGATTCGATTTGTAGCATGGTTGTCTTTCAACCTCAATATCCACTCCTGTAGTACATGCAAGAAATCACAGAAAAATACTTCATGCAAGTTGTTGAATACGTACTTGTCCAGGTATTTGCATGATGTTAACTTCGAGTTTCTATTATCCTTCTGCGCAAATTCCAGCTGCTTTGTTTTCAACCATCTCTCTATTTCTTATTTCGTTGGGTTCCATGGTCTCAACATCCCCTTTTATACTCTCATTCTTTTAACGTTTTTGTCATCGGATCTGATATTCTTTTAACGCTTCTGTAGCAGATCTTAATCACTCAATCCCATTCTGTTCCAACTGAAAACGAAACCATTTGTTGGTTTTAAACTAATTTATCTACTCTGATCTTACCCTACTGTCATAATTCGACCCAGGTTCAAATTTAACAAGCTTCCAACAAAATCTCTCTAAAACTATCGACCCTCCTGGTAAACCAGAAGGAAGTGTAGTACACAGGGTGCACTGCGCGGTCTCACTCGAGATAGTTCTATGGGTGGCCGCAATACTCAGATGCTTGCAGCCTGGGAATAAGTGGGGATCTGTAATTTTTCCTTTTTATCTTTATTTATTTATTCTAATTTTTTAATTACTCAATCACTCTTACTCATGCATGTGGAATATCATATCTAACTAGTTCCTTCATTCATTTATCTAGCATTTAATCATTAACAACAATGGAGATGCATAACATTCAATCATATAACACAATTTTTATCGTGTTTCACCCCCTCCTAGGCTATGTCCACAAATATTTTTCTCTCAAGCTCTTTTATTATGTCTTAGCAATATATCGTGTAGCGTGCATTTACAGTCTTGGATCTTACAATCTCAACGGGCTTCCCGATCCTTGTTAGGCTGACTAGATCACACCAGGCTCCTCAGACTGTGACCTAACCCTCAGGATCGGGTTGCTCGACCCTTCTCTAGCTCACCAACTTACAAAATTGTTGTAGTTCTATCCTTTCTCATTCTTCTCTCTCTCTCTCTCTCTCTCTCTCTCTCTCTCTCTCTCTCTCTCTCTCTTTATCTATCTCTCTCTCTCTCTCTCTTTCTCTCTCCCCCTCCTAGGTACTATTTATACATACACTTGGCTTGTCATCCATTACAATATCATGCAAAAAACCTAACCCTAATGTAGTTAGGTCTCCCTTGCATGCGCGACTCGCATGCTTCCTTCGCATCTGCTACTTTTCCTTCCAGCTATATTTTCTTTCCACTTCATGATTTTCTCTCAAAAAATGGTGTTTTCCCAAAAATGGGCCTTCACCCAACACTCAGATTTAAATGACATCCACGATTACATTATTTAATTTGAGTTCGTAGATGGGCATATACCCACTTTTTTCATTATGTTGGACAAACTCCTTCCACCCGTGAACCTCCACTTTATTCTTAGTATCGTCATACCATTTCAATGAAACTGAACGGTTCCTTGCTACCCAATCAAGGAATGTGCATCTTCATAAAATCCTCCCTATTATTACAATCCATGATAACCCCACTTTCTTCATCATCAGGGTACTTCACACCCACTCTGCATTTGTTGATATCTTCATTAAACTCACACCCGAAAACATTGGGTTCACAATGAAAGGTTTTTTCTATTTCTCCTTCTTCCACATTTAACCACAGTACCAGAGTTGCATATTCCTTATTGGCTTTTTCACCTCCAGCTATCACTGTGCACATATCACCCCTCACAACTCTTAATTCTATATCATTGCACGACTACAAATTTTCCACCCACACACCCAATGAATACACCTGCCTCCTCATTGAGTAACGCAGTTTTATGATGGGCTACAATTCATTTGAGTTGGAAAATGGACAACAACCATTGACACCCCACATGGTTCTACAAGGATACTATGGGTGAAACCCATCAACCTTTGGATTCATGAAGGGATGGAAATATAGATTGGATATGGATCATGTTCAATTGACAAATGCAGCTAAAAGGATGAAGTGTTGGGAAAATCATGGTAGAAGGGAGGTAAAGTTTCAAGTTGGTGACATGGTATTACTTAAGTTGGGTAGAGAGAAGTTCAATACACCAGACATGTTTGGTGCTTTGTTGTGCCAGTTTAAAGTATCATTCAAGGTACTTGAGAACATTTTCCATACTGCCTATACATTGGAGCTACCATAACACATGATATCTCACCATCCAATTTTTTATATCAGTTAATTTAAGCCTTGAAGGATTGATGAAGGTGATCCTAGAAAAGTTGCACCATCAAGAGCCCTTGTATTGATTGTAGATAGAACAAAGCTAGAAGTGGAAAAGATACTTGCACATAGGAATGACACTTTTGATAAGAATGGAAGGCACAAGTAATTTTTCAGTTGGAAATACAAACCTAAAGAGGAGAACAATTGGGAAAGGAAAGAGGTGTTGTGGTAGTATGAATACAATATCCAAGATTTTGAGAAGCATAAACTCAAAGCACTTAGAAAAGTTGTGGTTGGATGTTTCCAAGATGAAAAGAAGTTTAGTGGGGGAGGATGCAAGGCCTTCACCTACAAACAATAGTCGACACACTATCTAGGTGGGAGTGGAGGGTTTTCACAAAAGGTTCTAGTGCTATACATTGTATCCCACATCAATGGATGGATTGGTGAATCATTCCATCTTTCCTTTATATGAGTTGGTATGCCTTAGGCACATGATTTGGATGTGAAAAACCAATCAGATAAGAATCCCTTAGTTGGTGGATGAGTACCTTCAAATGCACTTTCCATGCACACCTTCCAGATGCACTTGGGTGCACTTGTTGGACACAGAGGATTGGCAAACAAGGCACCGAAGAATGTAAATTTTATGGATGGCACTTGTTACACTTGGAGTTTGAGTGGATTACACAATTCCTAAGAATAAGGAAAAGGCGAGTCAAGTCTATGATAAAAGAAGGATGCCTCAAAACTGCTAAGGATATTTATGAAGGGAAGACATATACAGAGGTGCAAAGTTTTCTATAGTTGTGCTAAGTTTAAGGTTGTGATAATAGGAATAATTTGGCTTTGGTTAAGTGACAGAAGAAGACATGACCTATAGGAGGAAAATCTACGATTGCTTTAGGGGTTGGCCCTTTATAGTTCTTGTAGGCAGTTGTGCCTTGTGTAATTGTATTCTATAAATTATCCACATGCAATTAGCCGCACTCCTATGTTGTACATGGTAACATTCTTCATTTAGATAATGTTAAGGAATCCACCTTGGGTGCCACCTATACTTGTGTATGTGGTTACTTGAATGCGTTTTATGTTCCTTTATTTTCTTTGTGTTGGGTAAGTATTGAAATATTGAAAAAGTATAAGTATTGTTAGGATGTTTTAAGGCCATGGTCAGATGTGTGCCTACTATTGGGTCAACTTGATTTTGTTGGACTTAGTTGTGTATCTAACATGTTTTTAGCTAAAGGAAAAGTAATGGGTATAACTTAAGTGAAGAGGCATGGTCTAGTTGTCATAAGTGTAGGCTGGGAAATCTCCTATGGATAAGACAAGGAAATATTGCACAACCTTGTTTTCAACCATTCCATCATCTTGCAACTGATAATCTTGTTGGATAAGTGCCTTTGTGCACTATTCATACCCAATACTTGGGGTTTTTTTCCACTAAAAATTCATCATTCATCTAAGCTACCTTCTCTCATGCAAAAATATGCATGCAACAAGTCATGTCTAAGTCAGTGCCTTTGCCAACAACCCCCACAACTACTGTTAGTGCAAGTTTAGTCTTACCCCCAATGTCTTGTTTTTGGTTCCTCAAAATGCACAATGACTTATTCTTTCTCAATACTGACTCCATTGAAGTCTCTAATGTTAATGTTTCCAACCTATTATCTACATGGTGTTCAACATCTTGGGAATCCAAGGATAATTTGCTTTAAACCATCTCTTCTTGTTGTTGTACAATTACACAAGGCTTGTCTACAGATTCACTAGTTTCCTTGATCAACTTCACAGATGACATTCTTGGCATCCTTCCCAAATTACTTCTAGTCTATATTCCATCTAAGAACATCAAATAGTTATCAAGGGGCATGGGAACTACTTTAGCAATATTGAGAAATGATTTCCTCAAGATGACCATATGGTCATCCAATGGAGTCGCTATCAAGTCCAAACTGTCAAACCATTCCCTAACCTTCAAAGGTTCATAATGAACTACTCCTATTGTTGGATTCTCTATTGATTTTACTACCTTGATCATGGCCATGTACCTCTCAATATTATGATGAATTGCACCGATTTCTACCAAAGCTACCACCTTCATCCCACTCACAATTGCATTCACAAAACAAAGATAATTCATTCCTTCACCTTGCAACTCACATTCATTTCCTTCTTCCATGAACTTGCCTAAACTTTCTCTCAAGGAACCTAGAACCTCCAATGCCACCTTCGAAGGATATGGTGTTTGGTTTTATCCCAATGGTATTGAATTCTCCTTCAATGTCAATTACACTTGGAATTCTTCCAAGTCTTACAACTTCTTCAAAGGACAATCAATGGAAAAATGTTTTTGGTAGCAAAGGAAACAAGTAACATTATTATCTTTAGACTTAGGAAATATCCACTATTTCCTTTCTATAGTGTTGATATCGTCGTGGGAATCTTTCCTCTTAAATGATGCCAACTTACATAGTTCCCAAGTCTCTACCGGGTTGGTCAAATTTTGTAACTTTTTATCCCAAGCTTCAACTCGTGTGTCAATATTCTCTAGCTTTGCCACATGTTCCTAGTACACCTGATGAACTTCTTGATCTCATTGTTCCAAGCCCATGACCATACCTTCCATCTTGGGCTTCTATGACTATTTCTTTGTTCTTTCCATGTTGAAACCTAGAAGTGGGTCAACCCTCTTAGCACCTTTGAAAAGTCTACAAGTCTCAAAGAATTGGTTCCCCTTACTTCCTCAAGCTTACAACACTTCCCAATATTCTTATAACAACAAGAAAACCCATCGTTCTATGTGGACGAACTACCTTGGATACCTTGGGTGCCATGGTCACTTCAAGGGTTGGACTCATAGTTCTTGTAGGTAGTTGTGTCTTGTGTAATTGTATTCTATAAAAGAGTTACATGCAATTGGCCTAGCTCGTCTATAGCACACTATAACATTCTTCACCTAAATCAAGTATGGTAGGTGATCATAGAGTGAATTGAAAATGATTGAAGTAGACTTAGTGCCCTGGAATAGAAAGAAACTAAACTATCTAAGGTTGTGTGAAAATGCCTTGCCTCGGTTGTAGGGGCTTGGCTAGCTTTCACCTACTATAATTAGACTATGTCTCTTCACTTAAGGAGATAAGAACGACAACAGGAATATTTGCAGTCGCTTTAGGGGTTGGATTGATAATTATTGTAGGAAGTTGTTCCTTATGTAATTGTAGTCTATAAAAGAGATGCAGGTAGTGGTCCTGGCTCCTCTATTGTACATTGTAACATTCTTCACCTAAATAAAGTCTGGTAGATGATCGAAAAGCAACTTGAAGATGGTTGGAGCAGAATTAGTTCCTTGGTGTAGTAGGAAACCAATATGGTTCATCCACACAAAAGGTGATTTGAGCCTTTGAAGGCTTGTGTAGATTCTATTTCCATGTCTATGTGTAGCATGGATGGTGCAGAAGAAAAATCGACAGAGTTAAGGATAGAAGCCCTAACAACAAGGTTTGGACAATTCCTCCAAGAGTAAACCAAGGTGTCCTAGCATTCCAAAGCATGATATAAAGCCTTGGAACAAAGGTTGCAAGCTATGATAGAGTTGCAACTTAAGTTTGGATAGTTTAGGACGAAGGATGCTCAAGATGATGGTGACATCACAACATGGAAGCAACTAGAATTGCCTAAGTCCAAAGGTAAGACTATTGATTGTTTCCATTGTTACCAAAACCATTTTACCATTGATTGTCCTTTGAAGATGAAGTAATTTCATTTTGTTATAGTATTTCTCACATAAATATATATGTGCTTACACATATGTTTCACCCACCCCAAGTATAAGAGCACCTCACTTCTCTTACTATATTAAAAGTTAATTGTTTCTAAGTATAATAATTAGTGTGATGCAATCCTTTCAAAATCGAGATAATAGAATCTTCTTAATAATTTGTTTAAAGGGTAACCATGCAAGATGCACACTTCCCGATGAAGGGTTTGAAATATTTCTAATCCAACACTCCTAATTGAAAGATATATGGCATGCAAAATTTACCACATAGAAATTCTATGAAGATTTATCTAGATTGGAAAGAAAACATTTTTCTCATACAATTAAGATATTTAGTGGTACATGTGTATTAACATGGAAGTTATTACACAATGCCTCATTAATTACTAAAAGTAGAATAAATGGGAATAATCAAAGTCCCTTAATTTGTCTAATTTATGTTGTAGTTGAGGATGAATTTAGGGGCATATTGCATATAAATTCTTTCACTGAGCCATACTTAATAGTCAATGTCCCTCACTTTTTTCAATTCATGTTGTAGTTGAGAATGAGGATGAATTTAAAGGCATATTACATGTATACCCTTCCATTAGGTAAATATTTTTTTCTTTTTCACTATCCACTTCATCAATGTTATATATAACTCGAAGTACTGAACCTCAATTACATTAAGAAGAAGACATTGATGAAGTGGACAATGAAAAAGACAAAATTATTTGCCTAACTTGATCAAGGCAAGACATGGAGTTGCTAAAGTGGAAAATAGTCACTATCACTACAAAAATTGATAAAATTTGAAATGAGAGCAAAAACAAAATTAAGATAGTAGAAATAAAAGAGAAGTGTATTCACTGAATGTTCATTAATCATAAAAAGAGGGTTTTGATAACCTACTTCTTAGATTACACTTGTAAATTAGGGTTTTTAAGAAAGAACCTCTTCAACATTTTAGTTTTTAAGAATTCAAATATTATACGTGAATACTTAGTATTTTAAGTAGTGAATATTCAATTAAAAAGACATTAATGATCACATTAAGAAGAAGACATTAATGATGTGGACAATGAAAAAGACAAAATTAGTTGCCTAACTTGATCAAGGAAAGATGTGGAGTTGCTAAAGTGGAAAATAGTCACTATCACTACAAAAATTGATAAAATATCAAAAACGAAATTAAGATAGTAGAAATAAAAGAGAAACCTATTCATTAAATGTTCATTAATCATAAAAAGAGGGCTTTGGTAACCTACATATGTAAGAGTAGATTACACTTGTAAATTAGGGTTTTTAAGGAAGAACCTCTTCAACATGTTATTTTTTAAGAATTCAAATATTATACCTAAATACTTAGTATTTTAGGTAGTGAATATTCAATTAAAAATTTACAATTTATTATTAAACTTGTAAATTTTGACTAAAATAACCAACATAAATATATTTGATGCAAAAAAGAAAAAAACAAATCTTTAAAGAAAAAATGGTCAAATCACATATATATTTTCTGAAGAAAAAAAACAGAAAATTATCTCTAGATCCAATAGCTCTCATATATCTCTATATGAATCCTTCATGCTCTCTTTCTTATAGATGACTTATAGATAATTTTTTAGATGATAACGAGGATGTCTCTGAGGAGCGATTGATTGATGTTTGGAAGTGGCAGATTCCTTTGAGAATTAAATTTTTTAGTTGGCTCCTGTTCGAAAATAAAATTTTGACATGGGATAATCTATCAAAAAGAGTTTTTTTTGGTCCAAGTAGATGTGTTATGTGGGGAGAAGAGGAGGAATCGATAAAATCATTTGATGGTTTATTGTTCTTTTTCCAAAGAAGTTTGGGAGTTTATCTTAGATGTCTTTCAGATTCAGAGAGTTTGGGGTTGTGATCAACTCCTTGAGTGCTTCCAGGTTTGGGTCGAGGAGATGGAAATGTGGAAGGAAATGTCATGTTTCATTTGTTGGGAACTCTGGCGACATAGAAATCTGATTATCTTTGAGGATCAAAACTTGTCTCTTTCTAGGGTGTGTAATCGAGTTCTGCTAGATTTGGGTGAGATGGAAAAAGTTCATATTGTTCACTCACAAAGAATAGTTCGTCCCCCCTTTCTCGAGGGGAATTTGGATGTTAGATTTTTTGATGGTGCTTCTTAGAATGGGGGATTTAGTTGTGGTCTGGGCGTTGTTCTAAAATGCCCAGTTTTGGGTATTTTTAGTATTAAAATGAATTGTGGCTTAGGAACTAATATAAGAGGAGAATTATTGGCCATATGGAGTATCTTATTTTTTGCACATTCAAACAAGTATCTTGCTAACAGTTGGTTGGAGACTCAAAAGTTGTAGTTGACTGGTTTTCTTTTAAACACAATTTGTAGATGATTACTCTACAACCTTGGTTGACAAGAATTCGTGAGCTGAGTGAAAATTTTTAGACTCTGAAAATTCAACATATCTATAGGGAATATAATAGGGAAGCTAACCAACTT
Source organism: Picea mariana (assembly GCA_032191745.1). Classification (NCBI taxonomy): domain Eukaryota; kingdom Viridiplantae; phylum Streptophyta; class Pinopsida; order Pinales; family Pinaceae; genus Picea; species Picea mariana. Next base: position 92,715 of record JASDQU010241174.1, on the reverse strand, counting down.
TCAAAGCAGGCCTTACTCTTGGAAGAAGACTTTTTATATTATGCAAAAGGGGTGGGAGCACATGTAGAGCCCTTTGAAAGGTTGAGATTAGTGTAACTCTGTTTTGTGGTAGATTGATGCTTCTGGTTTTGTATAAGGACCAGTTCATGATGGTTTTTGTATGGTAAAGACTCTATGTTACAGTAACCGTTTTATTTGGGAAGGATAAATTATGATTATGGACAACAGATGAAATTGTTACTTATGGTTTGATGTTTTTTGGGAAGGACAAGTTATGATTATGGACAACAGATGTAATTGTTACTTATGAATGTAAATGTTACTTATGGACTGATTTTGTAAAATTTAATTTTATATCTCTAATATAAACTCTTTTTTCCATTTGAAAAAAAAGATAACTTACAATATTTGGTAAATGAAAATGTATATCAATATTAAATAAAATTTGTCATTTTATTTTCCAAATATATAAAGATTTTTTTCCTTTCTATAAAATTATATTAAAATTTATGTAGATCATGTGAGACCCTTTATATTTGGGATGTGGAAAAGGAACTTTAAAACTTTAGTTTTGTGTACATCAATCCCCCTCACATTCACCAAACATAACATGTTAAAGCAAATACAATTGTGACCTCCGTGATATATAAATCAATCTCCATATAATATTATAATTTACCAAAACCATTATAATTTCGTGCAATGATTGCACGACAACCGTTACACATGTAAGGAGATATACGAAGTTAAGTTATTAAATTTCTTTACAAAGAAATCGTTAAAGAATGAAAAACAATTTTTGGATAATTAAAGGGAAGGAATTTATTAAACTAGATGGAAAGGAATTTCAAGTAAAGTGAAATATTGCTTTACCATTAGTACCAAATTTATTAAGAGATTATTAAAACTAAATTATTAATTTTTTTAAGTATTTAAAATATTTGAAGTTAAGATGTGTTTATGTTTATTTTATATTATTTATTTTTTTATATTAAATATTGGATATAATTTTTTTTCCATTTCAATTTATTAGTATTAAATATAGAGACATATTTTTTTCCTTAAATTGTATAAAAATATTTTAGTTCTTTTAATATAATAATTAGAATAAATGATGTGACACAATGACTTTTCAAGGTTGAGATAATGGAATCTTATTAATGTAAATTTTTAAAGAGGGATCATGAATACTTAAGTAAGAAATGACAAGCACCCTTCGTCAATGAAGGGTTTAAATCATTTCTAATCCAAGACCCCTTATGGAAGGATATAAGGCATACATAATTTACCACAAGGAATTCTAATAAAATTTGTATGAGCATTCAACTCATACAACATCTAGTGGGCATATGTGTTATTTGAAAAGAATCTATGAACATGGAGTTTATTACATAAATCCATTGTAACAATTGAAGTATAATAAAATGGAATAATAAAGATCCCTCACTCTTTGGATTTGTGTAGTAGGTGAGGATGGGGTGAATTTGCATATATACCATTCATGTCACGATTAATGTATTTTGGGACATACAAATATATATTATTGGCACCCATGTAATCCTAAGGCTCGAGACTCAAAGTATTGAAGCTCAGTTGCACGAAGAATAAGACATTAATATGATCAATAATGGAAAATTTGGAGTTTATTGTCCTATGTTCTTCATTAAGGAGAGACATGGAGTTTCTAAAGTAGAAAATAAAGTCAAAATCATTGCAAAAGTTGATAAAATTTAAAATAATAGCACAAATGAAACCCAAAATGGTAGAACCAAAAGAAATTATATTCATCAAACATAGATTAATAAAAAGAGTCATGAGAGTTGAGTTGATTCAATGAAAATCAAGCACTGTTACAACCCCCATTATGGTTGATTCCTCAAGTATGGGTAGCACACTCCCCCAAGGGGAAAATTTCAATGGTTGAGTCATCATGACCATTAAGTCGGCTTAGGTGGTTGCTTGATAGTATAAATAATGACACCCACCTCTTTATAGGTGGTGGATTCTCATTAGTGAAAGTTTATAGGAAGCATCATATAAAAAAGAAAAAGATTGAGGGCACCTACACAACCAAGAGTGGTTGCACCTACAAATTTAGGTTTTTTGAAGACCATCTACAAAAATGTTAATTAGTAATATGATTTGATTGATTTATCAATAAAATATTTATGATAAAGAAGGGGGGCCCTAATTTGATTTGATGGATATATGGTTTTTTAATTTGATGTTTGACATGCAACATAAGGGTACATTTCAAAAATAATGGAGAGAAAGCATGCAATTAGAATTGTTGTATAGTGACCTCTATCTGCATGAAAATTCCACATTTGTTAGCACAAGTACTTATGACATTTATTGATAAATTTTCAAGAAAATTTTGGGTGTACTTTCTCAAGTACAAGTCAAATGTTCTTGAAACATTTTCCATGATTAAGAGTAAAAGTGGGAAGTTGATTAAGGTTCCCATACCAACAATGTTAAGAACCAAATATCAATATAGCATAGAAAAACCTCAGAAAAAGTACTCAACGCCTTGAAAGAGAGATCATTTTAGATAATAATCCTCTTCGAGGGGGCAACCTCCTTTTACCCCACTTAAATGTTCAAGTACCAGATGATTCAAAATAAAAATGTCTCCTTGGTATATATAAGAGACTAGGAGGTATAATTACAATTAATGGCCTAAAGCCGACATAAATAAAATAACATTACTAATATAATATGCCCCAATTAAGGGGTAATGAGCCAATACTAAGGCTTAACATGCTCCTCCCCTTGAGACAAGTGTTGTTTGCAACACTTGAGTAACTCTAGATGCTTCTGTATAAAAGACTCATCTTCCCAAGAGGAATCTTCAGCCGATAGTTTCCTCCATTTAATGAGATACCTTGAAATGGATCTATTCCTCAGCTGGCGAATTCTTGTGTCAGTGATGGCTTCAGGCTCCAATATGATTTTTCCTTCCCCATCAAGTTCTAGCAATACAGTTTGAACTGGGATCTTGTCACCTATAACCTTCTTTAAGCATGAAACATGGAAAACTGGGTGTACTCGTGAAGATGCAGGCAACTCCAATTTGTATGCCATAGTACCAATCTTTTGCAACACCTTATAAGGGCCATAGTACTTTGGTGAT